>JABUQX010053016.1:7500-17651 GCA_015478945.1 Trachelipus rathkii
GCTAGGTTGAGCAATCACAAAATAAATATGACAATATTATAAAATCGTTTTCAACACCACAAATAATTTTAAAAGATATAAAAGAATTATTTACAGAAAACACTTCATAAATAAATGCATTGCACGAACAATTTACTACAACTAATGCAACACAGCGTAAAGATCGAGAATCACAATGCCAGTACTACCAACGTAACGCACATCTTTAGACCAGAGCAAATGTAAGAGAAAAGGCGAAAATAATGGTCTGCAAGACGTTAAGTGTGAGGTTTGGTATCCTCGGCTACAATTTCTATCATATAGTAAGATAGTAGAAATAGTAAGACGAAAAATTTATATACAATTGATCTAAAATCAGAAGAAAGGAGTATAGACATTTATAGTACAATGGGATTAGTTGGCCATTCTTGTGAATAGTAGGTTTCGCATAAAAAAAAACAAAAAAACAAATCTTAATGCATTCAGAATGAAAGAGTTAAGAAATGTTGAGTTTCAGAGCTTCCTCATCATAAATAAATGAAATATTTTAATCGCTTAAGGGGAGACTTTATCCTCGGACCCCTTAAATTTTTTTGAATAAAAATTCAAAATTTTCACATTTTTTTTTATTATCTTAGATTATTAGAAAAATTCCTCGTGAACATCATGGTAATTTATTTTTTATTAAAATTTCTAAATGGTTTTTTTAGAATCCTGACATTTATTAAGAAGAGTGTGTTCAACTTTAGAAGAAGTAGCGTTAACTTATATTACTCACAGTTCTTAAATGTACTATTCCAAGGTTTGTTAGTGTTATAATAAAAAATAACTATGGACGTTCAGGTATATAAGGTAATTCAAGAGAGATTATTCTACTTCTCTTTAATTCAAGATTTCTTGGCTACAAGCGAAACTCCCTACCCTCCTGTCTATCAAGCGCCTCATTACTTTCTAGATTATATTACTCAGTCAAATAAAATGGTAAGTTACACAGAAAGCTCACGGAAGCCAGAACTTTCCCCCCCTCTCTCACAACCCCCCCCCCCCCCACCACCTACCCCCCCCCCCCCCACCCCCACTCCCACACCCCCCCCCCACCCCCCCCCCCAGTCCATCCCCCCATTCTTCTCCACTCCCCCCTACCACCCCCCCGGACGTCGATACCCCCCCCCCCCCCACACCCACCCCCCCACCCCCCCCCATCCATAACCTATTTGGCTTCACCACCCTACCCCCCTCCACCCACCCCCCCCCCACCCCCCCCACCACCACCCCCCCCCACCCCCCACACCACACACACCCACGCACACACACACCACACACCCCCTCACACCCGTCCCTCATCCAACTCACTACACCACCCTCACGTTCCCTCACACTGTCCTCCTCCCCCCTCACACACCCCCCCTCACTCCACCCCCCACATGAGCGCAGCGCCCCAATATAAAACTAACACCATAGTCCGTCATGAGCCGCCGTACGCAACCACAAGCCGGTAGTACCATGTGAAGCCGGAGCTGGTGATTTATGAGTGGCCGGTGCCGGATGCCGCTATTGCCAGGAGTACTCGAGATCCGGGGAGAATAATATTTATTTTTCAAGAAATAATTTTTATTAGATGGGAAAAATTATTTGACACAATAAAACCTACTAAACTAAATTTATCATTATAATTACAGCCAGAAAATCCTATAGTTTCAGATTCACGGATACACAGGAGCTCGAGGACTCAGAGCCGGAGCGGTAGTCGAAGCCAGATACCGGTGTTTCGAGCTCACGGTAGTGACACGGAAGCTGGAGTACCATAGAGATATGAACAAATATTATTTTCATATTAAATAATTTATTATTAGGTGAGTGATAAATATATTATATTATGTCACCAGAAGAACGTTGTACTGTAAACAGTTAATCTTAAATAGTGCTAACTAGTAAACCTTAGGTACGGATACCGAGCAGAAGTCGAAGTCAAGTAACCGAGAGGCTCGGAGAGCCTGATCCTGGGTATGTATTTTTTTTATTGATTCAAATTATATTTTTTTAGTAGTTATAATATAAATTTTTAATTTAGTCAAGAAAGACAGTTACTAGAGAGACCAATTTTATCTAAAAATAGTGCAGAAAACCTTAGCCGGATCCGGAGAGCCGAAGTATCTAGAGCTCGAGAAGTCGATCCGGATCCTTGAGAGGTATGGAATTTTATCTTCAGGAAGATTATGTATTTATAGGTGAAAAATTTATATATTTCAAGAAGTATAACTGTGACTGAGCAAATGTGTCACATAGTGGAGAAACATGTGAGTCGGATCCAGTGAAATCCTTGAAAGCCGAAGTGAATCCGGAGCCGTATCGGATAGCCACAGAATCCTGGATATGAATTATATTTTTCGGGATTAAATATTTTTTGGTTTGAAAAATTTAAATGTACAGAAGAGACGTGCCCCGAATTAAATATTTCGATATTAATATAGTGCAAGAAACCTTAGTATTCGAATCCGGAGCCGAAGTGAAGAGTCGGAGCCGGACAGGAGCCGGATACCTGGATTCCGGATTACTAGTGATATGAATTTATCTTCAGAAAATATTATTATATGAGGCTGAATAAGTAAGAGATAATTATTCAAGAAGACGTGCTTGAAGAAATATGAGTTCAAATAGCTCTAGAAACGTAATTATTCGATATCCGGAGCCGTTTATTACCGGAGCCGGATCCGGAAGCATCGTAGATCCTGGGTATGAAGTTTTCTTCACAGAAAAAAATATATTTTTATTGCGAGAGATGAAAAATTTGTAAAAATTATTGTCAGAAGACGTACTGAGCAATTTTTCAAATAGTGCAGAAGGACTACTTAGATCGAATCCGGATCACACGAGAAGCTGAAAGTCGATCCAGTGAATCATCATAGGAGAATTGAATTTTTCTTACATAGAATAAATATTTTTAGAAAAATTATTATAATTATGAAAAATTATTCATAAGAAAGACGTGCTATAACCAATGTTCATATAGTCAGAGTCTAGATAAACCATTAGTCAAGATAGCACGTGAGAGATCCGAAACCAAAGGTATTAGTATCCGGAGCCTTTAATGCCGATGAGAGCCGTGAATCATATACTGGGTATGATTATTATATTTATAATCTCAGTAGAAATAGTGTTTTTAGTATGTAAAAAATTAATAATCACTAGTTGACTGATGCCAGAACAATTTTCAAAATATAAGTGGCAGAAAACCTTTATGTATAGACCGGAAGCCAAAGTACAGAAGCAGAAGCCACTAGAATCAGGCCGATCCGAGGATTATTATCACGAATCAGCTGGTATGAAAGATTTCTATTACAAGAAATTGAATTTTATTATAGTAGCTGAAGAATATTATACTTACCAGAATGAGAACCTGTACTTTTGAACAATGATTTAAAGATTAAGTGTAGAAACATATCTGAAATTCTTCACGAAAGCCGAAGTTACGATATCACTTGAGTATAGCCTTTATCCGACGAGCCCGATCCTGCTTATGAATTATTTTATTATTTTGGAGAAATTTAATTGGTGCTAGCTAGAGTCAGACACCGACACATATTATAGCTTAGTCTAGAAGTAACGCGAGAGTGCCAGCGTGGAAACACAACACTCTTCTGAAGAGCATAAGAATCTGAGAGAGTAGAAAAGAACAAACCATATGAACTCTCACAATCGAGAGACAGAGATACGAGCAGAATACATTATAAAGACACTAAAACACACTAAATATCGCACGTATCATGAGAAGCGTATATTATAATGTATATATCCTTTCTCTGAATATTAAAGTAATTGGTATTCCTTTTTGTCAGTTTTGAAACAGAAATATAAACCACTCGCGACCAAGAGATAGCAGATCGTTAATCACACAATGATTTATTATGTACACCCAATAGATTTGACGGGGAGACAGTCGCCCTACGCGCCTCCAGAGCTCCCGCGCCTGCCCTTGAGCGAGAGCCTATATGATGATCACGAAGTCGAAGTCGAGAAAAGTCAGACTCACAGGATACGCATAGAATCGGATCATACTGAGTATGAATTATTTTTTACAAAGAAATATATTTTTTATTGGTTGAGAAAATTATTTATAATGTGTTGCACTATGTGACTGAAACAAATTATTTATCATAATATATAGCTACAGAAATAAATAACTCTTAGTCGGATCCATGACGAGCCAAAGCTAGACGGTCGCGGAGTGTGAGAACCGGAGTATGACGGAGCTCAAGATATCCAGAGCCGGAGCCGGGTAGTATAAAAATTTATTTTATGCAAAAAATATCTTTTTTAATTAAGTGAAAGTTTATATTAGTTCACAGTAGATAGAGTGAGCGTTTAGCTATATAACTAGAATCAAAGTTTATCCAAATAATATAGTTCTAGAAATCATTATAGTCGAAGAATCCGTGATAATACCTGAGTAAATAATATTATAGTACTATTATAGTTATACTATAATTTTCTTCAGAAAATTTTTATTAGGGGAAAAATTTATTGCCAGAAAATAAAGTTTTAGACAATAAATAAATTTTTCATATAAAAATATGAACAGTGTTAGATTAACTAATTAGTCACGGATCCGAGAGCCAGAAGAGCCGAAGTTCGGATAATGGAGAGCCAGGATTCACATGAGGGAGATATTAAAGTTATATTTTAGTAGGCAAATATATATCTTTTCAATCTTATACTAGAGTACTAAAAGAAAATTAATTATATTGAGCCCTAAGGAGTTACGTGAGACTGAATACAATTATATCAAATACAGTTTCACAGAAACCTATTATAGTCGGATTCACCGGAGCCGAAGCCGAGTCGAAGTCGAAGCCGCGATCCGAATACGGCAACTTTAAAAAATATCGCATGAAAGAAAAAAATGTTTTAATTTTTTCAAGAAATAATTTTTGTTGAGAATATGGAAAATTAATAAAGAAAACAGTGCTGCAAAAACAATGTTTCAAAAATAGAGAGTATATAGTAAAATTAAGACAGAGATCTTCGTGGTATTCCACGAGATCGTCGTTATCCGGATCTCACGTAGTATTGAAATTATTTTACAAGAAATATATATTTCAGAGTTCTAATTTGTTTATAAGAGATGTGATGTCGATTTAATGTTCCTTTTGAATAAAATATTTCAAGGAGAAACCTTAAGTATTGAGTGAGTACGGATGACCGAAAAGCCGAAGTTGGATCTGGAGTCACGGAGATCCTGTTAGAGTATGAAATTTTTCAGCGAAAAATATTTTTAGAGTAAAAATAAATATTATGAAACAGGAGAAACGTGCCTGAAACAATTTATGTACAAATAGTGCAGAGAAAACCTTTAAGTCGGTTAACCACGGATTCCAAAGCCGAAGTCGAGCCGGATCCGGATCCGGATTCGGATCCGGTATGAATTTTTGTCAAGAAATATTTTTTATTAAAAAAATTAAGAAAAATATAAAAATAGGAAGGAGAACTAGTAGCCTAGAACAATTCTTGAGAATATATAACTTAGAAACCTTAAGATGTATCGCTAGAGGTGACCTGTGACCCACAATCGTCGTTATCGACAGGATACGCCTGCGACTCGGCACAGACCACATGAGCAAAGTGTATCAATATATGTCTCTTAATTTACCAGGGAACATCCAAGTGAGCACCGGTGTTAGGGAAATAGAGGTGCACTACGTGTTTCAAGACGTAAAGACGATACTAGCAACTCAAATATTAGAGTGCATCCCTGAATCACGTGAACACAGAGAGAGAGACCATTAGATCAATTCCGGAGCTGAACCCGATGTCGGGGACGGAGCCTCAACCGGATCCTGGGTAATGAATTTTTTTCTAAAAGTAATTTTTTAGGTGAAAAAATTATATTGTCAAAAGGACTAACTGAACAATTTCAGATAATCCAGAAAACCCTAGTTGGATCTTGAGCCGGATCTGAACCCGATCGGAACCGGATCCTAGGTATTAAATTTTGTTTTTAAAAATATTTTTTAGGTGAAAAATTTATTGCAGAAGACGTGCTGAATAATTTACAAATAAGTCAGAATCCTTAGTCGGAGCCGAAGCCAGGAGCCGGAGCCGGATCCTGGGTATGAATTTTTTTCATTAAATACTTTTAGGAGAAAAATATATTGTCAGAAGACGTGCTGAATTTAATTTTCAAATAGTGCAAAATCCTTAGTCGTATCCGAATCCGGAGTCGGAGAATCAATAAATTTTTCGCAAAAAATATTTTTTAAATTTGAAAAAGCTTATTACCAGAAGAGTACATTTCTAGAGAACAATAGTATTCCTTCAGAATATTATGAGTGGCAGTCTTTATATCAAATGGAAAACATATAAGTGCGATGAGCGCACAGAGAGACACGGAAGATGAGATGTTAGAGATATAGATGTATTTTATTGTATCAAAGAAAAGTAATAGTATTAGAGGATGAGAAAAAAATAAGCGAGAGAATTACCAAAAGAGAAGTGCTCATACGGCAGTATTTACAGAGAGTAGAGAAGAGAAAGATTGAGTAATATTAAGGTCTAAAATAGGATTAAGAATTAGTATGTAACAGTATATGGCAGTAGAGAGAAATAGGATAGAAGAGAGAGAGAGAGTATTTTAAAAGGGTATTCTATATCTTCAGTGACACTATTGATTACTACGAGGAAATCATAATTGATGATATAACAAGGAAAAATAATACCTAATAAGGTATGTTACTGAGAAATGTTGCTGCAACAATAGAAGTATCTTAATTTGCAAGTCTTTATTACCCAGCTTTAGTTTAATCCGCGAGAACGTTTAAAACAAATCCAACAGTACACTTTGAGAGAATGACTTCTCACTGAAACACCGATCAGTAAATTAACCAGGTAATGATGGAATATTAACATATAGATAATGACAATAAATGAATACTTCAAACTTATATCTCTTTACTAATTATATATACTTAATATATATATATATATATAATATTTATATAAATATATAATAATTATATTATAATATAATATATATATATATATATAGAGTTAATATATAATATATATATATATATATATATATATATATAATAATATATATAATTATTAATTATAATATATAATATATATATAATATATTTATATATATATAAATATATATAATATAATATATATTAATATATTATATATTATATATATATATAATATATTATAATTATTATAATATATTATATATTATAGATATATAATATATAATATAGTTATATAATATATAAAATATATAATATAAATAATATATATATATAATTATATTATGATAATAGTATATAAGTAGTATGAGCGCGGTATATTGAGACTAGTATTGCGATCAATTATTTGATCACTAACAGCGATGTTTACCTGCCTACATAGAGAATACTTATATTTTTATGACGGGAAGGTTATTTATACCTTATTGGCTTTGACCGGAACCTATTTATTTATGGTTGATCAACTGTTACAAGAAGACGAATCAGTAACTCACTAATAAATTTTTGAGAACCCAAATTATTATTTGAAGAACTCACATATTTTTATTATTTGAAGGAAAACCCGGATATTTTTGAGAAAAACCCGTAGATTTTATGAGGAAACTCTTTCCAGATTTTTATGAGATACGTCGAGAGTCCTCTTAGAACCCAAATTTTTGACGCTGTCGGCATGCTTTCCATAAAGCGCCGTTATGTTATCTACGTCGGAGTAAAACTCTTGAGAAGCCCAAATTTTATGAGACCCAAATTTTTGGAGAACCCTATTTTTTTGCAATCTACCATTCGAAGAATAAAGGTTTGCGCTGAATAGGTTGCCGGTGTGTGGAGCAACCGTTGTACGCTGCCCTACCACCCCCTCAATTTATTAGAGAACCACAAATTTTATTTAGAGAACCGCAAATTTTGAGAACCTAATTTTTGAGAACCCTAATTTTTTGAGAACCTATTTTTGAGACCCCTATTTTTTGAGAGACCCTAAAATTTGAGAACCCTAATTTTTCGACCAACCCTTTGTCTTCCATGGGTCAATTTTGGCCACGTTAATTTTTGGTCCTTCCTTTAGGACTTAGCCCTTTTTGATGTCTTAACCTTGTTTTGACCATGATTATTTCGGCCTTGACCTTGCCAGATACCATGGTCAATTTTGGCCCCCCGCTAATTTTTTGGCCACTCGTGTCCACCCGTCACATATTTCGTTCCCAACTTGAACGTATCTATCTAGTGATGTTCTATTAGTGGTCTATGATTGTTCTTGGAGTATTCTATGAGTGCCAGGTGAGTGCCAAGTGAGTGCCAACGAGTGCCAATGAAGTGCCAGTGAGTGCCAATGAGTTGCCAAGTGAGTGCAACATAGTGCCAAGTGAGTGCCACATAGTGCCAACTGAGTGCCAACTTTTTTCAAGCCTTTTCTAGCCTCCCCTGAGCCCCGAATAGCTCCTAATATGGGTGTCTACCCCTAGGTTATAAAGGTATGAGGATTCGATTGGTGTATATTACAAGTTGCTAGAAATGCTTCCTACTATGAGTTAGTATTTTCTACCACTTATAGTCTTATACTATATATATATAATATATATATATATATATATATATATTATATATTATATATAATATATATGATTATAATATATATTACTTGCACACGCACCTACACACACACATACACACTATACCACTTATACACACATTCACCTATGGACACTTAATACACCACTATGACACTTAGTAAGCACTTACACTTCCATAGACACTTACACTTATTCATAGACACTTAGCCACTTCACACTCACCACAGACACTTTCACTTACATACATACACACTATGAAACTTATATGCGCTTACACTAGCCATAGAACGACTTTACACTAGCCCATATACACTACACTCACACACACACACACACAGATACACTTACCACTCCCACACTCGATATTTTGATGCCTCAAACTTTGATGCCTCAACCTTTGATGCCTCCACTTTGATGCCTCAGCATTGATGCCTCAGCATTGATGGCCTCAACTTGATGATGGATGCCGCAGCATTGATACATTTTCTAACCTTTCTAGCCTTTTTCTACCCTACATCATAGAACAGAGCTAATATTTGATGTCTTCCCCCTAAGTCATAATTGGAACACCAGGGCGCCAGCATGCGCCTTCCGAACAAAGTCAGACGAACACCGTACCCGCAGGTCGCGTCCTCACACCCCGCGCCCCCCCGCCGCGTGCTGCCGCAGGCGCAATATTTTCCACGTTCCCGCCCGCCGCGTTGCGCCCGCAGGCGCAATATTCCGTTTCCTAATGAAAAAAATATATATATATACTATAAGTCATTCATTTTTATTTCATACTTAAACATTTCAAAGAATTTCTTTTCAAATATACTATGAGTCATTCATTTTTATTTCATACTTAAACATTTTTATTAAAAACATTTTCGCGAACCTAAAACTGTAACTCATTACAGACCTATTATTTAACACATATATTTATTAACATTATTTTTTACTTAATACTTTTTACTTAATACTTTTTAATTTATAAATTTTTAAAAATTGTATGTAAGAAGAAAAAATCCAGAGTGTCTGATGTATAAACATTTTATTTTACTACAATTGTACGAAATTTTATTTAACTCACATACATTACATACCTTAAAGCAGTAAATCAGTAAATCAATAGAGATGTTACCTAACACCTAAGGGATTAGTATGCTTTTGTTTTACTGCTTTACTGCTTTAACTTTCTGCTTTACTGCTTAAACATTTTTATTAAAAACATATACTATACAGACCTTAAAGCAGTAAATCAGTAAATCAATAGAGGTGTTCCCTAACACCTAAGGGATTAGTATACGCTCATATTTATTATGGATTTACTGCTTTAACTCATGTTTTACTGCTTTAACTCATATGTTTTACTGCTTTAACTCACATACATACCTTAAAGCAGTTAAATCAGTAAATCAATAGAGTGTTACCTAACACCTAAGGGATTAGTATGCTTTTGTTTTGGGTACTGCTTTACTGCTTTAACTTTCTGCTTTACTGCTTTAACTTTCTGCCTTTACTGCTTTAACTTTCTGCCTCCTTTACTGTTTTAACTTTCTGCTTTACTGCATTTAACTCATATGTTTTACTGCTTTAA
>JABUQX010053017.1:0-5000 GCA_015478945.1 Trachelipus rathkii
ATTATTACTTTCTCTGATACTTTTTGATATTTAATGCAATTTTCAATGAAATATTATATATTATTTTCAATAATCGATATATTCACTAGTTATAAAATTATTTTAAGAATTTAAAAAATAATTCAGAAATGATGAAGTTCAGGAAAAAATTTCAAGTTTGATGGGAAGGAGTTTACAAGAATTCAGAATTATAAAAAATTTAATAGAATTTAGAAATAATTTGGGATGAAAATAAAATTTATTATTAATAACAGGTTTTATTCACAAAACTAATTAAAATTATGTTAGGTTAAAAAAAAACATATATTTAGAAATTTCATTAGGTAATAAAAATAGTGAATTTACGAATTACAATTTGCTAGATTACGCTAAAACTCTATACTTTAGATTTAGAAATCACGTTTTCTGCTTTTTGTTTTGAATATAGTCTATTTGAATGAAAAACACAAATGTATTTTTTTATTCAAAGTGCGGAAAAAAATAAATTACCATGAGAGAATTTTATGAAAAAAAGAACTCAATTTTAAGAATTAAAAAAGATTTCAAAATTGTGAAAAATGGGAAAAATCGTGATCTGTTTAAAGAATTCAGAATCTCGCTATCACTATGTATAAATTTAAGCAAAGGCGTTAATTTTTATGAAGTTAATAAGTTTTTTAACTTAAAAAACAGGTCTTTTCTAACTCACTATATGAAATATTTTGAGTTTTATTTATTTTTTATAAAAAATTGATAAAGTATATTATATTTGAAATTATTATACGAGTTACTAACTAATAAACGGTTCCAATCTATTTAGATGAGTGTTTTCTCACCACACAATAAAGGTGTTATAGATTGTGCTTTATTTTATTTTTTTTAAATCTATATTAAAATAACTATTTTTTAATTTAATTATTTAACCAACTATTCTTATTATATGATTTCTATTAAGTATAAATATTAATTTTGAGCATATTAATGTTTATCAGTATATAACTTGAAAATACTACATTTAATAATTACCAAAACTTTATTTATTTCTATCAAATGCTAACCTGAGAAAGTTAAGATTGGAGGTCGTCGCTAAGGTTTCAAAAAACTAAAAACTCCATATAACTATTCTGAACATTTCTACCAGTACATTGAGTAAATTTTTACAAGATGTTTGTTTATAATATCTTGTTTTATGAGATATATAATAAACTACTACGGTTTTACTCTTTATTAAGAATGTTATCTACTCTTGTGATTGTTAATGTTGAGTAATAAATTATTAAGAGAAATAAGCCGTAATTTGGAAAGAAGTTTAAATTTTTATTATATATATAAAACAGTAGTTTTATCAAAACTATTATATAATGAATTATTTGGTATATAAGTACAAATATTGAAATTTCATATTAAAAATCAGTGGATAGTTTTATTTTAAAAGTACATTATAATAAACTATAATAAAATATCACTTTTTCTGCTTTTCTAAAAAAATGCATTTGAGTTATGACGTATAATTATAAAAATTATTAATATTTTATTTTATCAGGTGTTGAGAAAAATTATAATACCGTTAAAATATATCCAAATCTGAATATTGCCTTAAAATTATTTTTAAAAATTGTACATGCACTAAATTAATATAAAGTGAGGAGAGTCAAAAATTCTGAAGAAATACATTTATGTAAGTACCGTTTTTAACTTTTAACTAATTCAATTAAGTTTTTTGAGTGATATTTAGAATTTTTTAGTACTGTTAAGATGATAAAACGGATCATTCTTTGAGACGCGAGTATGTTAAATAAGTATTTTTCACCTAAACATAAAGTGAGTTCTATAATCTACGAAACGAATTGGCAAATTATAATGGTTATATAATATATAAAAACTATATTAATATTTATTGATTTGAAATTTTATTAAAAAACGTATATCATATATATTATAAATGTTAATGAGGGCTGATAGATCATTTTTGTGGATGTATATAAACATAAAGTAGTCAATTCCATTATGCTATTACTAATAACAAATTTAAGAGTTTAATGTCGCACTATTTTCTTCGTGCCCTTCTTTTTTGTGCTATAATAGCGTGCATATTTTTTTATATTATTTTATGTAGACATCGAAAAAGCTTTGAAATATATCACCGTTTATATATCGTCGAACATTCATAGTGGGAAGCACAAATAAAACCGTGTTTATAAATACTCTTGTCTTCAAATTTTAAAATATATTTTATCTATTAAATATATTATAATTTACATAGATTGTATTAGTAGAATATATTTAGGCAAGAATCTGTGTGTTTACGCTTATTAATTATTTTTTTCTTCACAGAGTCTTCTAATTTGAAGTTAATTGTGTTTGAAAATTTTAAAAGAAAAAGATAATTTTAATTTTTATGAATTATATTTTACATTTCGAAATTAAATAAAAAATGTTCTTACATATCCATAGAGGTAGTTAATAATTAATGTGAATTAATTAAAATCATCAAAGTATTACATAAGAAATTTCAATTAAAAATTCAATTTATAGTGAACCAGCCTAAACTATTAATAAATTTCCGCTTTTTCTGCTTAACTATAAGAGAAATTGCACTCTGTGTCAGAGTGAAACATCAAACATATCTAAACCGTAAAATTAATCAACGCACTAGATAATTACCGATAAACTCATATTTCAATAGAAACCTCATGAGATGTACTTATTATGCAAGATGGTCTGAGTGTATTTAGGTAAAAAATCGTTACTAATTTTAAAACGTATCTAATCATGCGTGAACCGTCTGTAAATTAATAAGCCTCAAAGAGAGTTGTAAATTTGTAATGAAAGTTAAAAATTTTTTGTGTTATAATAAAATCTAGGCTGTTTAGCAATCACGCACTAGAGTCGAATTATATATTCTGCTAGTGCAATCGACAAGCATATGCAATAATATATATTATATTCTATTACAAGATTGTTGCAAAGATGTTATAATCCATGTTTTTAAAATACTATAATTTCTCATATTCTGCTTTTTGGTAATATTAGCATTTCAAATGAACACAATTATATTTAAAACAGATCTACTATAAAAATTAATAACTATATAGTTATTCAAGAAGTATAAGATTTACTAAATAAATTCAAATGTTGAAATTTAGGAAAAATCCGAGTTACATTTTTAAGTAGATTCTAGAATATTAGTAATAGTTGAAAATTAAGCATAAAAGTACGTAATTTTAGTGAAAGATTAAAATATTTTAATTAAAACATGAGGTTTTTTTCACAACTAAATGAAATATTTTATAGTATATAAATATAAAACAAATATATAATAGAAAATTTTCATTATTTAAATGAAACTGATCAATTGATATAACATGCTAAAATCGAATAAAATTAAATTTCACCTTAATGTTTTGCTTTAAGTAATAGAAAAATTAGCATATATTATAAAAAGAGGAGATATAACACACATCTTACTCAGTTTCATTATAATCGACTGAAAATAAACTAAGTTAAGAAATTTAATAGAATTTTTTTTATTTATCCACACTGAAAAAAATTAAACAAACATTTGTATATATTTAAGCGTAAAAAATCTTTTCATTTAAGAGTATCTACAGCAAAAGAATAGGTGGACTCATCAAAATTGTCACATGAAACATTTAATGAAATAAGTATCTTGTTAATCATTTTAAATAAGTTACTATATAATAATTTGTTAAATATAGTATAGAAAATTTAAGAGAAAAAGCGTATAAATTTTTAGAAGTTAAATATTTTTTTAAGACAACACATAAGCAAGGTTTTATTACAACTAACAATTCAGAATGTTTTAAAGTATAGTTAAAATATCAAATTTATTAGAAATTTGTTTCATTTAAATAAATACGTTCAAAATTTAGAACACCTATATAACTTATTAAATGAAATTTATACTTTTTCACTGTCTCATTTTGATAATATTGCAATTTTAATGAAATCAATTCTTTTATAATTTAAAAGGACCTCTACTAAATACCCGTCTTAAAATTAACTCTTTAGAATTTAATACTAATAATTTATCAAATGTGAATATAATTAATGAGAAATAATCAGTATTTAGTTTTAAGAGTTATGTAACATTATGTAATTATAAATATGTGAAATTTAATGAGAAAAAAACGTAATTTTATAGAAGTTAAATTTTTTTAATTAATAAATCAATAGGTAATTTTTATTCACAACTAATATAATGACACATTATTCTTATATATAATAATAATCCAAAAATATTTAGATAAAATTTCATTTAAATAATACGTATCAATTTTAAAAGCAACACATAATATGACATAGATCGTAAAAACTCAAATTAGATAAATATCTCTATATAATTCTTTTCATGCTTATTTTTGAAATTGCATTATTCACAATGAAACACATTATTTTTATTCAAAATGCTGTAAAACAGTTGACTGAAAATATAAAATTTACACAATTGGTGAATAATTACACTAATAAATCATTTCAAATGTAGTTATGAAGAAATTGGGTATAGGTAATCGTACTTTTAAGAGCAAGAAAATTTGTATATAAAATGTTAGTAAAAATATCTTAATAGCAAAAAGTCTGTAGATATATATATTATATTTTATGAAGTATAAAATATTTTATTTATTATAAATAACTAAGGTTTCATACTCATAAACTATAAATACACGCATTATGATTTGGGTAGATATATAATAAAAGTTATATATTGAGAATATTTTACATTAAAAATAAGTGATAATAATTAATTAAGGTATGATAATTCATCTATCATAAAACAATAATTAATAATATTCTCTTATTCTATTCTTGAATCTAGAAGTTTGTATTATATGATTTAGAATACGCATATACACATATACATAATACACAAAGAATACATAATTGACAAATTATAATATAGTATATAATTCAATATACCACTTAATAACAATTGCAATTTAATTTATAATCTGAATATTGAGAATCTCTGTGATTGTGATTGATTTTAATTTTTTAGT
>JABUQX010053017.1:10000-12500 GCA_015478945.1 Trachelipus rathkii
GACATAGGTTAAAAAAATTCATTTCTGCCCTAGAACATCTATTTATGTATCATAGATGCTACCTGTGAAATTTTTTGATCCGACCTCCTTCCGTGTGGGCGTTAAGCAACTTTGTAATTATATATACATATTACATATTATTACATATTATTATGAAGAATATATATATAGTTGTTATTATATTACATATTATTATTATATATTATATATTATTTATATTATTATATATATTATTATTATTATATATATATATATATATACTGTATATATTATTTATATATATATGTTATTATATATATTACATATATATATATTATATATATATATATATATATATATATTATATATATTATATATATTATATATATATATATATTATATATTATATATATATATATATATTATATATTATTATTATATATTATTAAAAAATATGTGTATATTATATATTATATATATTATTATTTATATATATATATATATATATTATATATATATATTATTATTATTATTATATTATTATATATACAGAAGAAGAATATATATATATATATATATTATATTATATTATATATAACATATATATATATTATGTTAAGTTATTATATATATATTATTACATATTATTATTATTATTATTATATTATGATATATATTATATATATATATATATATATATATATATATATATATATATACTGTATATAGTATATATATATATATATATATATATATATATATATATATATATATATATATATATATATATATATATATATATATATATATATATATATATATATATATATATATATATATATATATATATATATATATATATATTCGTAGTGTTATTATATTCATTTCTTAATTCATACACTTTCTTAGCTTTATTATATTCATTTTTAATCTTTTTTTATTTTTTTATTGTATCGTACGTAAAAAAATTTATATTTGCAAAATTTTTTAAAGATCGCTTTTTAAACTATGGTTTTCTAATATATCTGTTGGCTATAGTCTTCGCGATTTCTAGAGTAGCCTACTCCTCTAAGTGCGAGAAAATGGTGTTCCGCTCAGTCGAAGTATAAGAAAAGCCTATGGGATTTTTCTAAACTTTGAAAGGCGGTAACTTTTTTCCAAAAGAAGTCACCCATTATTGTTTTTTTTTTTTTATACTTCATTACTATTTTTTTTTTAGAATCTATGCCTGTGATATTAATAAAAATTGAAAAATAACAAAATAACAACTAAATAATTGAAATAAAACAACTGTATTTCTCCAATAATTTTAAGCAATAAAATATAAAATTGATTTTATATATTTAAAAAAAATATATAACAACCAACTGATTTTTTATTTCTTTTCTTCAACAGAAGGAAGCCTTCTCATCACGTGCACGTTATTCGCAAACATCATCACAAACGAATTCCAGCCCCGAAACCTAAATCACATGCGCATATTATTCACAGACATAATAAAAAACCTCACGCGCATGCCATACCTGTACATCATCATAAACCTAAACCAAAACCTGCCCCTGGCCATCATCACCACATACTTCCTAAAAACGGCCCAGGAATGAGGCAGGGTCATAACGTACTTCCTAAAAACGGCCCAGGAATGCGGCAGGGTAATCACGTACTTCCTAAAAACGGCCCAGGAATGCGGCAGGGTCATCACGTACTTCCTAAAAACGGCCCAGGAATGCGGCAGGGTCATCACGTACTTCCTAAAATAGGCCCAGGAATGCGGCAGGGTCATAACGTACTTCCTAAAAACGGTCCAGTAATGCGGCAGGGACAAAATAAACCTCCAATGGTACAAAGAGTACCACATAGTCATGGACCTCCTTCGTTTGGCCAGGGTGCACGACCTCCCCAACAAGTAATTCCCTCTCCTCAATACCAACAGTACCAAGCACCAAATTATCGGAATTTCTATAATCAATAAAAGCCTTTGACCAGACGGTTCACCGGCAATCTTTTTTATGATGATGACGATGAACAAAATGAAGAAGGGAGTGCAGAAATAACGTAATCTATTCATCTAAGAATGAAGACTGATTAGTGGGCAACCGGCGAGAGATTAAAAATACTATTTTTATTATTATTATTATTATTATTATTATTATTATTATTATTATTATTATTATTATTATTATTATTATTATTATTTTATTATTATTATTTTATTATTATTATTATTATTTTATTATTTTATTATTATTATTTTATTATTATTATTTTATTATTATTATTTTATTATTATTATTATTATTATTATTATTATTATTATTATTATTATTATTATTATTATTATTATTATTATTAATATTGTTCAAGCATGTTCATTAGAAACGCTGTATTACTTTATTTTCCAATAATAATAATAATAATAATAATAATAATAATAATAATAATAATAATAATAATAATAATAATAATAATAATAATAATAATAATAATAATAATAATAATAATAATATTTTATTTTCCTGTA
>JABUQX010053017.1:22500-46385 GCA_015478945.1 Trachelipus rathkii
ATATATATATTATATATATAATAATATATATATATATATATATATATTATATATATAATATATATATATATATATATAAAATATATAATATATTAGGTTCTTTGTCAGTGATGAGGAGACAAGAAATATCGATTTACATATCGACTCTTTCGATGATATATTTCGCTCCCTATTGCGGCATTGCCGCAGTTAGTGTATAGGATTTGAAATTTTAAATCTTTTGTATAGAGTCCCCTTTGCCGAAAAATTTTTTTATAGCATTTTAAAGTGTTAACGTGTTATTAATTAAAAAATATATTTAGAAAAATATTGAATAAATCCTGTAGTTATTTAACATTTAAATCAATAATTAATTTATGAAGACCGAAATAATATGAAATATATTTATAGCTAAAAACTGATTCGTCAAACTGATCGTCGCCAAAAGCATGATCTTCGTATTTCTTTTAAAAACATTTTATTACTCTCTCTCTCTCTCTCTCTCTCTCTCTCTCTCTCTCTCTCTCTCTCTCAAATATAATATAGTATTATATATATATATATATAATATAGGTATATATATATATATATATATAATAAGTATAGTAATATATATAAATTAATATAATAATATAGGGTAAGGATTAAAAATGATATAATATATATAGTATATAAATATATATATAGCCAGCGTCTGGATTAGCCGTCATATGTATCTTAAAAACTATTAAATGCTACAGTAAAAACGGAATAGCATTGCTGATATGCTGTCCAAAGTTTGCCCTGCAAAGGTAAAAAAAAAAAAAAAAAAAAAAAAAAAAAATATCTCAAAACTACAATAGCTACAGCGAAAAGGAATACATTTTGGATCCTCGTAAAATTTCACATAGAAAATGTAAAAAAAAAAAAAAAAAAAAAAAAAAATATGTGTTAAATAATATAGTAATATGTAGAAGGCATTTAGAGACCTTTTTTGGTTTTTCGTTTAAAATAATAGACTTTCTATTAAATCTTGCTTTATATACGGCACACTAGGGGCTCGAGCCGACGGGGGACAGAGGGGGGGACGTTCCATACCCCGGAGGGAGGGCGGAGGAACCCCCGCGACAACCCAAATACCAAAGAGCGGGGGTCGAGACCCTCCCCGGAGGGGAATTAGTCCTACCCCGTAGTTCCCCGGAAGGCCGAGCGAGAGACCCCGACTCCTGCATCGGTGCGGTATACCTTGGGTGATTCTTTATAAAAAAAAAAAAGCAAAATTAATAGAAAAGTCTATTTATTTAACGAGTAAACCAATAAAAGGTCTCTAAAAGGCTTTCTAATCATATTAATATAATTATTAAACAAGAATTTTTTTTTTTTTTTAAATTTTTTTACATTTTCTTATGGGAAATTTACCAGGATTCCAAAAAAATGGTATTCCTTTTCGCTTGCTAGCGTATTGTATTTTTGAGATAGATATAATTGTGTTTTTTTTTTTTTTGTTTTTTTTTTTTTTTTTTACATTTGCAGGGGCTAAACTTTGGACCAGCATTCAGCAATCTGTATTCGTTTTTACGTAGCATTAAATAGTTTTTAAGATAGCATAGACGGCTATCCAGACGTCTGGACGTTATATAGTAGTAGGGTATAGTAGGGGGGGGTGAGTAATATATATAGATATAGGTGGATACTATATATGGATTATAGTATAATAATATAGTATAATAGGTAGGTGATAGTATATATTATAATATATAATAAGGTATATATATATATATATATATATTATAGGTTCTTTTTCAGTTATGAGGAGACAAGAATATCGATTTACATATCGACTCTTTCGATAGATATATCGCTCCCTATTGCGGCATTGCCGCAGTTAGTGTATAGGATTTGAAATTTTAACGTGTTTGTTATCAATTTTCCGAAAATATTTTTATATAGCATTTAAAGTGTTAACGTGTTATTAGTTAAAAAATATATTTAGAAAAATATTTAATAATTCC
Source organism: Trachelipus rathkii (assembly GCA_015478945.1). Taxonomy (NCBI): domain Eukaryota; kingdom Metazoa; phylum Arthropoda; class Malacostraca; order Isopoda; family Trachelipodidae; genus Trachelipus; species Trachelipus rathkii. The sequence goes on from JABUQX010053017.1 coordinate 24,471, forward strand.
TGTAGTTATTTAACATTTAAATCAATAATTAATTTATGAAACCGAAATGATATGAGTGAATAGTAGTTTATAGCTAAAAAGGTACGTGATTTGTCAAGACTTGATCATCGCCAAAAGCGACCCGTCAGTTAGTTGAATAATCTTCGTTATTCTTTAAAAAAACATTTTATTACTCGCTCTCTCTCTCTCTCTCTCTCTCTCTCTCTCTCTCTCTCTCTCTCTCTCTCTTAAAATATGTTTTCAAATTTTGATAATTTGATTTTTAATATTATTCAATATATATTAAATAGATTTATAATTATAATTATTTGAAATTTTAATTATTATATTTAATAAAAGTATTGCGTATTTATAATGGAAGTATATTGTCACATAAATAACTGAATATATGTAGTATATATATATATATTATATAATATAGTTAATTCACTCACTTAATTTTCAGTTTCAGGATATTTTTTCGATTATTTTGTTTAGTTAGGTTAGTTAGGTTAGGTTTGGGTAGTTATTTAGGTTACCCAAAGTTAGATATGTTAGGTTAGGTTAGGTTAGGGCTAGGTGTTGGTTAGGTTAGGCTAGGTTAGGTTAATGTTAGGTTAGTTAGGTTGTTAGGTAGTGTTAGGTTAACTTACGCAACTAACCTTAACCTCAAAGTAAACTGTAAGGAGGCCAAAAATCTGAAAAAAATTATTCGTCTTGAAGACTGAAATTAAGTGAGGGAGGTAACGTAATTATATATGAGGTAATTATATATATATAATTATATATATATATATATATATATATTAGTATATATATATAGTATATATATATATATATATATTATAGTGGTAAGTTATGATATAGTATATATATATATATATAGATATATTATAATTTATATTTGTGCAAATTGATCATAATTCCTGTAGAGTGTATTTAAGCGTTACCATTAATGAATGTAATTTATAAGAGAGGAGCGAATTAATATTGAAATTGATGTTATTTCTCGCTAAGTAACAGATCCGTCGCTGGAAGCCGATCCGTGTTGACGTACTGAGTTCCCATATAAATATAGAATAAATTGTTATATCTTTTCTCCGCAATATATATATATATATATATATATATATATATATATTATATATATATATATAGTATATATATATATATATATATATATAATAGGGTTATATATATAATATATAGTAATATATTAATATATATAATATAATATATATATATAATATGGTGATAATTGGTTTAAAGCCACAACTCCATAGCTCAAAAACTACAATAGATACAGCGAAAAAGGAAACATTTGCTGGAAATGCTAGATTTTCCTTTATTTATTGTAAAGTGGTTTTAAAAAAAAAAAAAAAAAAAAAAAAAATAAAAAAAAAAAAAAAAAAAAAAAAAATTTTCCCAAAAAAAACTACAATAGCTTACAGGGAAAAGGATACATTTTTGGAATCCTCGTAAAATGTTGGATAAGAAAATTGTTAAAAAAAAATAAAAAAAAATAAAAAAATTATGTTAATAATATGTAAATAAAAGTAATAGACCCTATTTAGAGAGCTTATTGGTTTACTCGTTAAAATAAATAGGATTTCTATTAAATTTTGCCTCTTTTTTTTTTTACTAAAGATACCCCAAGGGTATACCGCACCGATGGCAGGAGTCGGGGTCTCTCGGCCTTCCGGGAACTACGGGGTAGGATTAATTCCCCCCCTCCGGGGAGTGTCGCCGGAACACCCCCGCTCTTGGTTATTTGGGTGCGCGGGGTTCCTCCGCCCCTCCCCTACGGGTATGGAAAAACGTCCCCCCTGTGTTCCCGCGTCGCTCGAGCCCCTACATTGCCGTGTAATACCTTACAAATAATATATATTATAATTATTTCCCCGGCTCCTAAAAAAAAAATAAGCCAATATTATTTTATATTTATTTATATATATTTTACATTGTCCTATCTAAAATTTTACAAGGATTCCTAAAATTTTAATTCCTTTTCGCTGTAGCTATTGTTAGTTTTGAGATATGATTTTTTTTTTTTTTTTTTTTTTAACCACTTTCCCATAAAATTTTGCCAGGGATTCCCAGCAATTGTATTCCTGTTTCCCTGTAGCTATTTGTTAGTTTTTGGAATGGATCGATGATTAGTGTGCTTAAACCAAAATATCACCGTATATATAATATATATATATATATTATATAATATATATATATAATATATATAATAATATATAGATATATATAATATATATATATATATATATATATATATATATTATATATATATATATATATTATAGGTCAGCCTCTGATTAGCCGTCATATGTTTCTTTTAAAAACTATTAATGCTTACAGTAACGGAAGACATTGATGAAATGCTGCGTCCAAAGTTTGCCTGGAAATGTAAAAAAGAAAGAAAAAATAAAAAAAAAAAAAAATAAAAAAAAAAATAAAAATTATAATCTCAAACATTGAATAGCTACAGCGAAAAAGGAATACATTTTTGGAATCCTGTTAAAATTTCACATAAGAAAAAATGTGAAAAAAAAATTAAAAAAAAAAATTATTCGGTTAAATAATTAGTAATATGATTAGAAGGGCCTATTAGAGACCTTTTATTGGTTACTCGTAAAATAAATAGACTTCTATTAAACTTTGCCTTTTTTTTTACTAAAGAATACCCCAAGGTATACCGCGCCCCGATGGCAGGATTCGGGGTCTCTCGGCCTTCCGGGGGGAATGACAGGGTAGGACTATTTCCCCTCCTCGGGAGGTCTCCGGAAACCCCCGCTCTTTGGTATTTGGGTGTCGCGGGAGTTCCTCGCCCCTCCCCTACGGGTATGGAAGACGTCCCCCTAGTTCCCCGTCGGCTCGAGCCCCCCTTTTTTTACATAAAAGCAAAATTTAAAAGAAAGTCTATTTATTTTAACGAGTAAACCAATAAAAGGTCTCTAAAATAGGCCTTCTAAATCTAATTACTATAATTAATTCATAAACCAATAATCTTATATTTCTTTATTTTTTATTCTATTACATTTTTTATGGTGAAACTTCAGCGTGAGTCGCATCCAAAGTCACAGTATTTCTACAACACTATTATCATACATCAGCTGTACTATTGTAGTTTGTTGAGATATAATTTTTTTTTTTATTTTTTTTTTTTTTTTTTTTTTTTTTATTTCTTTTTTGTTTTTTACATTTCCAGGGCCAAACTTTGGACCCAGCATTCCAGCAGTATTCCGTTTACTGTAGCATTAATAGTATTTTTAAGATACATTATGACGGCTAATCCAGACGCTGACCATATATATCACATATATATAATATTACCATATATATATATATATATTATATATATATATATATATATATATATATTATACTATACTCATAATATATAATATATATATATATATATATTATATATATATATATAATATTTATATATAATATATATATATATCCGATATATTACTAATATCACATATTACATATTATAAACTAACGTATAAGTACTCATATAACTAATATAGTATATTATATTATATATATATTTATATATATAGATTATTATATATATACATATAATTATATATATATTATACTGAATAACCTAATTATATATATATATAGATATAATAGATATATAGGTCTGTTTTGTTTAAAATTCAATATATAACTACAAGATAAACAATTTTAAAATTGTAAAATGAGTCTTTGTGTTTGATATAAAATATTTTTATGGTATGTTTTCCACCACTCATTGTCGATGGATACGGGGAAGGAAAAAGTTGTAGAAAATTAAATTTTTATGCTATTCATTAACTTACCAAAAATCATGTTTAGTTTACGTCTGAGAGAGAGAGAGAGAGAGAGAGAGAGAGAGAGAGAGAGAGAGAGAGAGAGAGAGAAGAGAGAGAGAGAGAGAGAGAGAAGAGAGACGAGAGAATGCGAACGACCGAATAGCGAATATTTAGAGAGAGAGAGAAGATGAGAGAGGAGAGAGGAAGAGAGAGAAGAGAGAGAGAGGAGAGAGAAGAGAAGAGAGAGAGAAAGAGTCGAGAAGAAAGAGGAGAGAGAGAGAAGAGAGGAGAGAGAGAGAGAGAGAGAGAGAGAGAGAGAGAGAGAGAGAGAGAGAGAGAGAGAGAGAGAGAGAGAGTTACGGTTTAATAAACTCCTTGCTTAATAAAAATTTCGCTGCAGTTGCAAATAGCAATGTTGCTTTAACCCCACATTTCGAGCCTATTCTAACTCTGACGTCACGTAGGCCAGTGGCTTTTAACCATTTTTTTTGTGTGCCACTGCCGCCCACTTTCAAAAAGTTGTATTGCCCAGAGTCCTGCTTCATTTGGGAGAGGCAGGAAATCTGACTTAATTTTATTAAACATGGATGATAAAATAATTTTACAAAAACACACTCTCGAGAGAATGATCTAAAAATTGCAGAATGTAAGATATAAAAATTACGTAGATAAACATGAATATTAACTAATATTACTAATTTACCTTAATTTTCACACATTAAGCACAATGGCATTTGTTCATTATTAATGGATAGAAATAATCCATATTTAAGGCACTCAATCGAATCGAGTATTGAGACAATACTTTCTTTCCTCCCCCAAATAATATGAAAGCCTATCCCATTATATAAATTTATATAATTGTCACTAAACAAAAATCAGGAAAAATCACAATTCAGGAAGCTAATAAGCAAACTTGGAATCCAGACTCCAGAGGTGTCGGGAAGGGTTGGCGAAATGGTTGTGTTTGTACCGTATTACGTTTTGATCATATTTTTTGAAAATATTATGAATGTTGCAACTCGGATTTTTCGTTACATTATCAAAAATGCTAATATTTTTATTTGCAAGAACATCTATTAATAAATGAATTATTTTTTAGTGTTAGGAATATTTGAAAATCAAAGGTTTTGTTTTGGTTTTACCAGTAAAATTAAAAATTGGCAAACCAGGCAATCTTTCTTATATTTTGCCAGACTTCGCTAACTCGTTTTCGGATGTTCTTCTTGCTCTGATGCCAGATGCGCAGTAGAAACACAATTAGATTGTGGTAGAAATATATTTTTCCTATGGCCAGAATTTTTTTTATCTTTACCACTGATGTGCATTATTTTAAAAGTTATATTTTCAACATGTATTGTCTTCAATGTTTATCTATTATTGGATCATGTGGGTTATTTACCTCTACCTCCATATACATATCGATTGCATGAATTCGAACACATTTCTTAAAAAACATATCCCACAGATACAAAAAGCACTTCAAAATTGAAACTATAAGTGTAATAAGCGTCCACACCATTAAAAACCCTAAAAAAAAAAAAAAAAAAAAAAAGTTTAAATCAATGCAAACTAACTAAACTCAACATAACCTATACTTAACGTATATATAATGTTATTTTTATATTTATAATTTATATCGCTTTGCATATTTAAAAAAAAAACAGGCATCTGGCAGAAAGAGAGGCTTTAGAAGTTAAAGTAGGGTAGAAGAAAATTTACTCCCAAGATATCAATTTAGACTTAACTGGAGGCAGGTAACCCACATGAAGCCTATAATTTATTTAAGTAAATATAACAAGCACTGTCACGTATAAGTAGAATTGATATTGATAGAGTAGTTCACCTTTTTATGTAAGCTACAGCAACCCCGCTCTACAGCCCCTAGACCTTACAAGCCCCCCTTAATCAATTCCAGCGCCCAGCAGGGGGAGCTATGCCCAGGTTAAGAACCTATTAATGTAGCCAGATTACGTAGGCCTGCACTAATTAAATATGATTCATTGTGTGCCCGATCACATTTCACTCCGTGCTGTAAAAATCCAATCAGTGATTGGTCTTTAGGGTGTTTTTCCACGGTAATGATTTTTCATTTGTTCCACAAATCAAGATTTTTGATTGGCTTTACACCAATCTGAAGGGAAAAATTGCTTTAAAATATTTAAGAAAGAATGGACAGAATGAAGTTTGTTTGAAGTGACAGATCTTAAGTCTCGCCTAATAAAATATGTGTCCTTTGAACCCAATATTCGGTACTTGCTATATCTGTGACTTGAAGCTTGATGGGAGATCAGCGTTTCGGCATTGATGAGACACCATACACATGACCATCACACGATGGTACATGTCGCGACCACAATGTAAATGAAAGAGAGAGAGAGAGAGAGAGAGAGAGAGAGAGAGAGAGAGAGAGAGAGAGAGAGAGAGAGAGAGAGAGAGAACTCTGCTCAATAAAAATATAACTTTCATTTCTGTTATTGACGTGAGCTCGTGTGGCCTCCTGACATGGAGGCAATGCGTCCACGACATTGATGGGATGAGTAGAAAAAAAAAATATCAATATTTCACTTTTTCCAAAAAAATTGGAAAAGTGAAATACTGATATATTTTTCCTACTCATCCAATTAACATCAAATTTTCAGGGCTTGTATAGTCGGGCTAGATACATCTTTTTTACTTAAATAACTTTTTTGTATATTCAAAAGAAATTTGTTTTTAAAATTTCCAAAAAAAAATTTTTTCTTTTGAAAATTTGTTCCAAGAATAAATCCAAAACTACTGCATATACAAAGAAATTACCTAAATAAAAAATATGCATCTCCTCCGACTACATATGCTCTGAAAATTTTATCCTGATAGCATGAGCAGAAAAATTTATCGCAATTTTTCATTTTTAAAGCCATAAAAAGTGGGTTTTGAATTTCGACATTTCTGTGCACAAATTTCAAAAAATAAAAAGGCTACATCATGCATTTTGTAGGTAATGAACCCATATATGTATATTTCAAGTTTGAAGTCATTTCGAAATAAATTGTAGGAGTTGAATCTTAAAATGTCAAAAATATAGGTTTTGAAAAAATTAAAATACTGAAAAAATGACCACAGACACATAAAAACACCTAAAAAGACGCTCTTATGGTCTGAAGCAATTGTTTTGCCATTTCAATAGAAGAGAGGTTGTTTCTTCCTTAAACGAATACCAAGATAATAAGAAAAGCTTAGATAGGTTAGTCCCGTCTTATTTCCCTTTTCTTATTTTATTGCCAGCACCATAATAATATATATATATACAGCCGTACAAATATATATATATATATATATATATATATATATATATATATATATATATATATATATATATATATATATATATATATATATATATTAATATGTGTGTGTGTGGTGTGTAGAGAGAGAGGAAAAGCCCGAGTAGTAAAAAGCTTACTGAGTAGCACCCTTAAATATAACGCTAACTTGTATCTTGATATATATATATATATTTATATATATATATATATATATATAATATAATATTATATATATATATATATATATATATATATATATATATATTTATATATATATATTAGTGATGTACCGAATTCAATTATTAGGGCTGATTCCGAGTCCAGATTTTATGCCGAGTCCGAGTCAAAAATCCGAGTACCAAATCAAATTCAGCCCAAGTTATTATACAATTCCGATTGCACTAGAAAGTCATCAATTATTTATTGTATCAGATATTTTTATGCATAGATGCAATAATAATAATAATAATAATAATAATAATAAAATAATAATAATAATAATAATAATAAGGAATAATAATAATAATAAAATAATATAATTACCTAATAAGATATTTAATAATAATAATAAACAATAAATTAATAATAATAATAATAATTTAATAATAAAAATAATAAAAATAATAAACAATAATAAATAATTATAATAAATAAATAATAATAATAATAATAATAATAATTAATGAATAATAATAATAATAATAATAATATAATAATAATATAATTAATAATAGAATATAATAATAATAATAATAATAATAATAATATATAATTATAATTATAATTATAATTATAATTATAATTATAATTATTAATTATAATAATAATATTTTGTTAATAGATCCACAATATAATAAAACGATGTGATAACAGACAACAAATGATTAAAATTTAAAATATTAAAGTAACTTCACAAATGTTTAAAAAATTCTAAAAAAAGACACAACAGAAAATAATTCATCTTAACTTCTCCAGAAGAAAATCATGATCCACTTCTCAGAAAGGGTGTCATAAGTCCGAAAAACTCTAAATAGGGGCTTAACAGCCATACCTGTAGGTTGCAAAGTAGAGCGTCTCGACTTTCCCTCAGAGTCGCATTCGTCGAATTCTTTTTTCTTTGAAAGCTAAGAAGAAACTATTCCTGTCAATTTCATTTCTTCAGGACTTAAAAACTTTGTTGAAGACTTTGCTGATATTGTTGCAAATATTTCGCCTCCGGACTCGAGCATCTCAGGCAGAAATGAAAGTTAATTGCGGAGGGAGACGCTAATGATGGAATATTTGTTAATAGTTCCACAATATAATAGAACGATGTATTGTGCCAAAGAAAAATTTAAAATTTTTCATATAAAGTACCTTCACAAATGTGTCAAAAAGTTCTAAAAAAAAGACACAACAGAAAATATTCATCATAAACTTCCTTCAGAAAGGAAAAAGGCATGTCCATCTCAGAAAGGGTGTCCGAATAGTCGAAAAACTCAAAGTAGGGGGCTTGACAGCTATCCGGTAGGTTTCGAAAGGTTAAGAGGCTGAGCGCTTAGAAAAGTATGCTAGTCGGGTTATTCGTTCGCTAGAAGAAACATCCCAGACAAGAAAGGGCGGAAAAAAAAATTATTTGCGAACAAAAATTTACTTGACGTGAGTCTTCAACAATAGCTCTTAGAGGTGCCTTGAAGAGAAAAATAGACTCACTAACTCTTTGCAGGCGTACAACAATTTTCTTTCTTAGCTTTCACACCGGAAAAAGACGCTGTTAAAAATTCGTGCAAACGATTAAGACGTACTCTGAGGAGGAAAGTCGACGCTCTTACCTTTGAACTACAGCCGTGATATGGGCTACTGTAAAGCCCCAGCTCTACTATTTATAATAGATAGAGTAGCTAATGAATCAATTTTGGAGGCTAGGGTACTAGTATACCCCTATTTATTCGCTATACCCACTATATAATAAAAATTGGACTCAATAAAAATTATCGGAATTAATTTTACAAGCTACGTATGTATATTACTATTAATAAATTCATAACCCAAAAATGATTAAGTACTTTTAAATCTTGCACTCCAACAAACTTCGGTATATTAATTTTTGATTGATTTTTATTACTTATTTAGTCTCTGTTTATTAAGTAGCATATCTTTAATAGTATAATTATTTTTTCTAATTATTTCAATTTTAGCATATCGTTTATTTCCCTTTTAAGTTCTTCTCTTGATGTATACGGCACAGGATATGCCTTACACTTTACAGGAGTTTCCGTAGTTAGATGAATCTCATGTTGTATTACATTTACGTTTCCCGGTAGATCCGTGAATACAACTTCATTTTCTTTTACTATTTCTTTCGCTTCTTCTTCTCAATCTTTTCTTATTTCTTCCCCTATTTTAACATCTTTTACACCCTCCTTAGCTGTAGAGCTTCCGAAAACAATCGTTTTAAATTCAAATAAGAACATAGTAAAAAAGTAACGTGTCGCCATCTGATAAATTGTTTAATGTAGAATCTAGCTACTAATAGTTTACAGAAGAAAGTTATAGTGCATAGACAAACGACCGCGAAAGTATAAGGTTGGAAACACGAGAACGACAAATAGTTCTTCGGTACAGGTTTTTTACAAACGACTGTACTACTTTGAGGGTTTCAAATATTCACTCATAATTAGTATAGCACGTTCAAGGATAAACCTCTCTACTACGAGCAATTCAATGATAAGAAGTATTAGCTGAAATGTTATAATACAAGTTTCCGGACAAGACTATCCAAATTTACTAACGTATCCTGGCATGATTTTGTTCTTTTACTTAGATAACTTTATTATTATCGAATTTCTACTAGACTAATTGATCCCTCGAGGACATCCCCACCACACAGAAATATTATTTTAATTTTGTTAGAAGGTGATGGATTATTAAAGATAATTATTATTTGTTCATTATTCTGTACTCTTCCGAGCTGAGAAAAAAAACAAAATCACAAAATGGCACACAGACACAAACGTTGTTATAGTGTTCTCTTATTATCATATTAATTTGTGAATACTAAACTTATTCCTCGTAATTATATTTTCTCCTTCCAAACCTATATCATAACAGATAGTCCAAGTCTTTCTAATTAATCTCTCTCAGCATACAAGCGTGCCATGTTCAGCTCGTTGCAGAACAAAGCTTATAGTTTTCTGTTACAAATCACAGATAACTTATCTCTCAGATGTGGAATCTTTTCATATAGTGTAGATAAATAAAAACACGGTTTTGAGCACAGAGTTTCTTTCTATCTGTTATATGAAACAAACCTTCCAGTCTAGTAGCTTTTCTTAGGTCAATGTGAGCACACTCAACTCAATTGAGTAATCAAGTCTCCTAGACCACTAAAAACAAAGCTTTTAAGACTTCGTGAGAACAAAATATATACAACTAATTTGAATACGTAATATCACATCTTGAAAGTGCGAGCAAACAGTTCTGGAAGATTATTGAAAGAGGAAACACTCGAGAGAAGAAAATTTTTAGAAATATAATATATAAATTAAAAAAAGAAATTGAATATGTACTGATCTTACAAAATAGGTTTTATAAATACATTCTCATTTTCATTTCAAAATCAGCCCAAAAAAAATGAGGATATTGATTTATTGTGGAGCGAATTTATCTGTTGTACAGACATATCATGTACGTATATACGCACCGCAAACTATAGACACTTTTCGAGAGTACTACAATATAAACCAACATTCAAAAAATATTTCTGAATAAAATAAGTAACTATAATTTAATCACTCTATATGTATACGTATTATATATTTTTTTTAGTATAAATTAAGTAACCTTATATAATACTACAGAACTTTTACTGAAAGGTAATATAGTATATGTAGAAGTCTCATATAGATTACGGAAAATAAATTCTAGGATAACCTCATTTTTGTATATAAAGGAATGTTCTAATAATAAAAACATTATGGTAATATAATATATTTTTAGATAAATATATTATAAATATATATAAAATATCTATATATATCAAAAAAGAAGAATAAAATGAAATGAACTTCATACAATAACAGCAAGGTACTCTTACCGACAGGGAAAAATATTCATATAACAAATCTATTGCCCATAATTTATATATACTACGATATAATAAATCATAGATATAACATACAGAGGAGTATTGTTTCAATGATTATATATGAACGGTATAGTAAGTATATCAAGAAGAGTAAATAGTGATAGGACAAACTATTCCTTTACCAAACGATTTAAACTATTACATATAGAAAAATGAAAGAGATATTGCAATGGCAATATTAGTTGAGGGGGTGTGTGTCGGTTTTTAAGTGTGAACAAAATGATGCAATTACAACTGGAATCATGCATTAGTTGACGATAGCAAGAGTTGCCAAATAGTATTTAAACAATTATTAAATTTCAAAATAAATACAAATGATTTTTAAGAACCACAATCGATAATGTTAATAAATATATGTGTTCAATAATAGGTCTGTAATGAGTAGGTTTATTACACAAAAGAATCTTTACATGTTACAAAAATAATACACATTCAAAGAATAAGTACTCTTACGCTAGTGACATATGGAAACACTGCAGAATATTATGCATTAGCACTGACTGGTGATACAATTTCAGACGAAACACAACCAGAATTTGTACTCATGTGAAAGCAAATTACACTCTATTATTTACTCTGAACGAAATAAACAAACTTACATTTAACACATAACTTAAAATATTACTAGCTTTACAAGAAACTGAGTAAGCCACGAGATTGTGCCACATTGGAAAATTACAGTACACGTGGTTGTTGCATTTTAACACACATTAGTACCCACAGATTCACTCTACTTACTATATAATATGTGACAAAATAAAACAACCTTCCTTCACGATTGTTACAGCAACCTATGCTACACTAAGATTGAGATATAATATTATATTTATATCGATCAGACAGACACAAGCGGTACCAACGTGTGAGCACTTTGATGGACGAAAGCATGAAAAGCAAGAAGATATCATTATATCCAATAAATATTGTGCTACAGCCCTTTTTGCTTTGAGTATTTATATATAATTTGCGTTCAATGAGTTTGACGCTTATTTTCCATCCAAGTCATAAGTGCCTTAAAGTGAAATAAATAAGAATGATGTATCCACTTATTAGATTATATTGATCAGTTAAGAGTAAAATTTGATATTTACTACTTCCATCGTGCAGAATGGATAACTGGTGTATGTGTACTTTAGCACAGTCTTGTACGTCTGTTCGGCACGTGAGATGAAATCTCAATTTGCTTCTAGACCGAAACATGAAAGAACAATATACATATTGCCTAGGACTTTTATTTATGTACTTGTACACTATACTTGTAAATTTTATGAATATATTTAATCTATATACACCCTGATATGAATAATGTTTCTCTTTAGTAGTACACTTGCTATTAACATTAAGTAATTTATAGATAAATAGATAATTAATACATTATATATAAATTGATAATATATTAAAATATTATATATATTTTAAATAAATTATTGAATTTTAATAATGAATAATGGAATACTCATACATTTAATTAATCAAGTAATGCATAATTATTATTTTAGATTATTACAGACTTGGCTCTTGCGATTAAAGCCAATTCATAAAATACTCACACTCGTTTCAATAAATAGTTAGGAGTTTCGAAAAAACCTCAGTTTTCAATTGGGCTATCGATTTATGAACACTGAAGATTACAAAAAAGTATCTATTTTACAATATGTCTTTTCTGATTAGGCCACTGCCAATGGGATACACCGCGGTTAACACATACAACTGAAAGATGAAATAAAGATTTAAAACCAATGCTGCAATTTCTTATACATATACATTTCAATGAGACATATAGTTTATGTATTACGTCTGTGTAACTACCTGTCAATCTAATAGTCTTGATACCATACCTAAGTTTAATCAATAATAATAAAAAGTTAATAAATAATAAAAAAATAAAAATAATAAGTAATATAATTAATAAAAGTGAGCAATAAGATTAATAAATTAATAATAAATAATTAAAATATATAATGAATAATAATAATAATATAATAATAATAATAATAATAATAATAATTAATAATAATAATAATAATAATAACAATTAAGTTAAATAACAAACACAATAATAATAATAATTATTTAATAACAATGTTCGTATAATTCAAAATAATTAATAATCCAATATAATAACTCTTAAAGCTAAAAAAGTAACTTTACTTTTTTAAACTACAGAACAACTTCATATAAATAAGATAATATGAAATATATAAATTAATAATAACATATTTTTATAATTTTCAATAATAAGGCATAATAATAATAATAAGTAATTAATAATGAATAATAATTATAATATAATAATAATAATAATTATAAATAATATAATAATAGATAATAATATTAATAAATATAATAATAATAAGAGGTAAATGAATAATAATTAATAATAATAATAATAAGGATAATTTTGAAATAAAATATAATATTATTATATAATAATCTTAATTTAAAATTAATAAATAGCTATAATTTATCATTATGATAAGTGAATGACGAGAGAAATAACAAAATGAGTGAATAAGATCGTAATTAAATAATAATAATAATAATAATAATAATATAATACTCGAAGGAGTAGTTGAACGCATGCTTAATAAGTTCTCTATATTTTTCTTAGTAAATTATACATACAAACATAAAAAAAAACACAGAAACACTAAATATTTACATTGAACAAATTAATGAATTCACACTCAAATACGAGAATAATAGACTTTATAATTGTAACACATTGAATATATTTTCATACGAATCAGGAAGAAAAATAAGATACTTTTCAAATAATAATAATTACTATTTTATACTAATATTATAAGCAAATCATAAGTGTTAATAATAAAATCCGATGACATAATGTTAAAAATTAACAATAATAATTAACAATATTGAGAATAATAATATCATTATCTGAAGATAATAATAGTATAATAATATATAATAATAATTAATGAGATTGAGAATAATCTAATAAATAATGAGATAGATAATAATATATGTTAATTTTTTATATAACTAATAATAATAATAAAATACAATATAATAAAATTTTAGAATAACAATATGTACAAAGTAGAGAATAACAATTTTAATAATACATAACAATAAATTAGACCAAGAAAATAATAAGATAATAATTATAATAATAATTAATATATATTTTACTAGTAATAATAATAATAATAATAATAATAATAATATATAATATAATAATATATAATAATAATAAAAATAAATAAAAATAATAAAATAATAATAATAATAAGGATATAATAATTAATAATATAATAATAATATAATAATAATAATAATAATAATTAATAATAATAATAATAATAATAATAATAATAAATGATAATAATAATAATAATAATATTAATTATAATAATTATAATAATTATAATATTAATAATAATAATAATAATAATAATAATAATAATAATAATAATAATAATAATAATAATAATAATAATAATTAATAATAATAATAATAATAATAATAATAATAATAATAATAATAATAATAATAATAATAAATAATTAATAAGTAATTAATAGATTTTAATTTTTACTAATTTTTTTAATTATAATTATAATTTCTATTATAATATTATTGATAATAATAACAGAATATATAGCCATAATAATATATAATTAATATTATAACACATAAATATTTAAATAAAGTAGTGAAAATGGCATTAGTTTATTTATATATATTTAATTATAATAATAATAATAATAATAATAATAATTTAATAATAAGAATAATAATGATAATATAATATATAATAAATTGTAATGATAATATATTAATATTAATAAATAATAATTATAAAATTATAAATTATATTATATTTATATTATTTTTTAATAATAGATTAATAATTATAATGTAATGAATAGAGCCTCGAATTCATTATAAATGTTGGTTTATTAATAATAATATAAATAATAGAAATAGAATATAATATATAATAAATAAATGAATAATTTAAATATATAAATTAATGATATAATAAATTAATAAATAGTGTTAATAAATTAAATAATAAATAATAATAAAATATAATAAATATAATAATAAATATAATAGAATTAAATTACACCAATATTTTAGAATTTCTTGGCACGATTTATCATTTATTTATGTAAATGTTTTAAAAATTACTCATGTGCGCGAGGAATTATATGATTTAGTACTTATCTAAAGACCTGCAGTCTTGTAGTTGCGAATTTCTTCTAAGAATTCTATGGAGCAGATTTGTTGAGAATGCCTTGGAATGTAGGCTTGATTTTCTTCAATTAAGATGATGATGAAATTGTCACTTTGTTATTAATTTACTTAATCGTAATGTTGTGAAAAGATATTGTTATGTGAAGGTTACGTGAACGATCCTTATTTTGTGTGAATTTCTTCTTTTCGCGATGAAACAGTTAAATAAGTAGCTTTCGGATAAAGCGGATAAGAAGCCAGACAAGAAGTCGCCAGTAAAAAGTTATATTTTAATGCTTAAATAATAAAATAATGGTGAGGTTTAAGCAAGAGAATATATATAACTTATAATTCTTTATTAAAATAAATGATACGGCTTGCGCAATGGAGCAGTGTTCCAGGCTTCCTTCTTATCCGAAATAATTGGCAATGGTAATTCAATTCAAAATTATTTAAGTAATTAACTATATTCTGAGACTTAAGTTGAAGTATAATCAAGTTAAAAGTGGCAATTTCAATTCTCTCAGAAACTCATTCAATCTACAAAATAGCTAAAAAATTTGGCATTATATTGAAAATAAATAAATTGAAATTAGACCAAAAATTGAATAAAATTTTTATTAATAATGCAAAACAAAAACCAAAAAACAATAAGAATATATAGATAATATATTGTACATGACTTTCAATTAATAAGAAATATTAACTAAAGTAATATAAATCAATAGAATGATTCAGTACATAAACATTTCATAACTTTAATAATAAATTAAATATAATAATAAAAAATAAATTATAATAATAATAATAAAATTAATATAATAATAAATAATTAATATAATAATTAATTATAAATAATAATAATAATTATAATAATAATAATAAATATATAAAATTATTTATAATAAATAATATATTAATAATAATATTGTAAATAATAATAATAATAAAAATAAAATAATATAATTAATATAATAATAAAATTTAATAATAATTAATAATATAAATTAAATAATATTATAATAATAATAAATTAAATTAAATAATAATTAATATAAATATATATAATAATAAATAATTAATAATAATTATAATAATAATTATAATATATAAATAATTAATAAATATAATTTAATAATATATAATAATAATTAATTAAATATAATGAATTAATAATAATAATTTAAATACATAATAATAAATAATTAATAACAACAATTTTAATATATATATTAACAATTAATAATAATTATTCAATTATTATTATTAAGTGTACAATAATAATGTTAACCATTTTAAACACAGTATTTACCTTTTCAGATTGTTTATATGCATTACCCTATAATTGAATAACATTGATTTTTTACACCTCGGTGAACTACTATATTTGTATTAAAATATGATAATTGAAAATGTGTGGACAGATAGTTAATTTGATTATATAAAAATTTTTTTATTTTTTTTATAAAGAGTATAATTTCTTTACATTTTATATTTATTTAAGTAGAAATATTTTTTATGAAAAGGAGAATTAACCTTGTTATAGTATTAATATCACAAGAGTGCCGGCGACTAATAAAAAATATTTCCTAAGTGGGTATTTATATGAGTGGATTTGTTAATGAAAATTTGAGTCTCTAAATTCAAATCAAGACATCATATGCTTCAATTCAGGTCTAGTTTTTTTGATACTCAGGAAACCGAGCTCCCTAGATTGGCATTTTAGAAGAAGTCTCAGTTCTCTGAGCTGACCTCGGATGCGTGAAGTGGTTGATGTGATTGCTTGCTCCACTTCTCCAACTAAGTGTTTCCTTATTTTATAATCACATGTACTGTATCTCATCATTAGGAACAGTGTTTAAAAATTATAATATAATACACTTTTAAAGTCGATATACTTAAAGCTTTATAATTTTAAGTCTTTGTTGAATTTTTTTTGCAAGGCAATATACATTATGCAAAAACTCACCTAATATATTCTCACATATAAAAAAATGAATAGTAAAAGTGTGATAAAAACAGCCTAGATAAGTATTTGTTATAGTGTTGTGGCACACATTAAGATAAATTTTAGTGAATACAAGATCAATGCAACTAATATTAACGCACATATTAGATAAAGTTCCATTGTAACACAATTGAGACATTATTTTAGGAATAAAGTATAGGAATTATAAAGAACACAAAACCTTTAGTCGCACATTATGTGCTAGCAAACCATGTAATCAATAGCTTAAAGAGCTCGCTGAGAGTTAGTGAGGGCATGAAACGAATGAATTTTGTCATATTGGTTGTTAAACATATGTTGTGGTATGAGAAGGAAAGGACACCATATTAACAGATCATAGCATATATTTTTGTGACATAATGACCTAATCTCAATAAAGTTAGATAATTACTTTACGCATTTTAGTACCTGTGAACAAAATTTTTAGAAGGTTTATAAAATCTATAATTTTGGTAGCTTATTGAAAAATATGTTAAAATTGGTTAATAAAAAATAGTGTTATTATATCTGGAGTAGAAGAATATATATGTATAGAGTTTAAAATGATTATATAAATAATATAGATAATAATTATATATTATATTATAATAATTTATAAAAATATATATATATTAATAATTATATTATATAAATTATATATTATAATAATTATATAGTAGATTAAATTATATATATATTATATTATATTATATATAATATATATATTTTATATATATTAATATATTATATATATATAATCTTATATAATAATTATATATATATATAATTTATATATATATTATATATATATATATATATAATATTTATAAATTATTATACCTATATATAATTATATATAGAATTATATATATGTATATTATATTAATTAATTATATTAAATAAAATTTATATATATAATTATATTATTATATATATATAATAAATTATATATTATAATATATTATATATATATATATTATTTAATTATATTAATATAATAATTATATAATAATTAATATATATAATAATATATAATAATTAATAATAATATAGAATGACTATCATTTTGTATAAATATAAATTATAAGTTAAATTGATATATAAATATAATTAGAAAATATAAACTTAAATAAATATTTTATAAATTTATGTTATAAGTATATAACTATATATATTATATATATATATTATATAATATATAGTATATATATATAATTTATAATATATAAATATATTAATACATAGTGTTAATATATTTATATATATACCTCTTAAATTCACTATTATATTATATTATATATAGTCGTTTATCAATAAATTTATAAAAAACTAATCACATTATATATATATATATATATATATAATATATATATATAGATATATATATAGTTTAAATATATATATATATATATTTCAAAATCAAAATAGCTTAGGACGCCAATAGTAATAATAAGATTATAATGCCTAAATAAAAGAGACTAGTGGATTCCTTTTGAATAGAAGAAAAATAAGTTCTATAGAGATTTATTTATAATGATATTTAGTTGATGTATAATAGCAGCTGAAGGAGGGCCTAGAATTCAGGTCCGAAAGATTTTGACCTCACCATCATTAAATAAAATTTTCAAAGGGAAATAGAAAAAACTGATAAACTCGTGTGTAAGACGGCATCTGTGATGCAGATTTTCTTCTATTTCAGAAGAAATTCAACTGAGTCTCTTTTCAATGTAAGCATGTATAATCGTATATATATATTATATATTATATATATATATTTTGATATATATATATATATATTTATACTATATATATATGATATTATATGGGCTATATATATATATATATATAGTATATATATATATATTATAGAATATAAATATATATATATATATATTACATACCTATTACATAAAAATATCTGATATACTATACTTATTATATATAAGTTATTATTATATTTTTAATTATTTATTATAATTTGATATACTATATATATATATAATATGATCATTAGAATTGTATATAAAAATTGATTGTATTTAAACTTTGGTAACTTTTCCCTGACGGCATGGTATGAAAATTGCTGTATAAAAAGTGTTGGAAACGAGGGTTATTCGAGTGAGGGTGTAATATGTATGTAAAATCTAAATAGGCGAAAACCTTTGTTCAAGGTATCACCTAAGAGAGATAAAGACACGCACACTGTAGTCTACCTGATGCTCATCCCTTACCTCTGCTCATCGTAACCTAACACATCCCCACATGGTCCAGTAGTAGAGTCTCACAAGGCTTCCTTTTCACACACAATGACACAAACTGAGGACTTATCTAAGTTAGAATCTCATGAAGAATATAAAACGGTGGATGCACTGAAACCATTGTGTTCATGTGAAGCATATCTCAGCCTTTACGTCTCCTAAACTACTTCGCCACACAAGCCACTCCACTCAAAGTAATTAAGTGTACTTGACTAGAGATCTTAGTCGCGATCTATATCTGGAAGAGAACGTACAGGAACTTGCACTTTCGTATCAGTCGTCCTTTCTTAGTGAGACAACCTCCTCCCTCTTACGAAAGAGAATCTTATATATCTCTTTGTTTGTTTGCTCGCAGAAGTAGAGACGAAAAAGTTTTACTGAAAGTTTCATTATTCTGCAGTTTTGCTCTCTATGCAGCTATTTGGTAATGTATACTCGACAAATGATGGTTTAATATAGTTTAATTGAGCATTGGCGTTCGTTACCAACAATTAGTAGACTCGGAGGCTCTTTCAATTGCATTCGTTAGCAGAAGCTTGAGGCAAGGTATTGCTTGAGTCTTAAATATTGGCAATGAAAATTCATCCGTACCTATTTTTGCACCATTCAGTTCTCAGTTAAACGAAAGCTACAAAATATGGACAGGTATTGCTATTACATACAATTCAGAGTACTCTGGCTAACTATTCGAACGGTTAATATTGTGGTGGATCTCAGGTTGGTAAGACTATATTTTTCTCCGACAGTTCTTCCTTCATTATAAATCTTCATTTTGAAAAGTTAATTTACCCTATATGAAGAAAAATAATATAGTTCTCTAGAAAACCAATTTTTTCTACATCAATAGTGCAAGCATGTAAATACAGTGTTTTCAACTTTTAATTTACTACATTTAATATATATTTCAAAGAAGACTTAATTCTCATATATTTCAGTTGAGTGTGCTCTCTTTCTTGGGGATGCTCAATAGGACGGCTACACAAAGTATCCTTGTCATTCAGTGTGTTCTATGGGATAGCCGTGCTGATATTCTTGACTATAACGTGCAAAAAGAATGCTCGGCCAATGACTGAAGAATGACATCGTAATACACGTGCGCGTGCTGCATTACCAACGTGGTACGTTTTCCCTGATCTCTGGAGGTGCAACTCCCAAAAAATGTTATTACTGACCTCTTCTTCATATAAAGCTATGGCCCTGATGTAAGAAACTATTGTGATAATGCGGGGCCTCGCACATAAAGAAAGGGCCAACGTTCTTAAGTTTAAGGGTAATCTACTGAGCAAAATTCACACACATCAGTTGATGCAAATATACTCACCGTCAGAGGCAGATTTTGACCATGCTCTCTCGAAATTGTAGAACTCTGTTAAGGACAAGCTATTCTACCAAGGGAACCAATTATGGTGAAGGTCTCGTATTGCGTGGAACTAAGATGCTATAGGGGTGACTCGTCTTATGGTAAGTAATGACGGTTTCTGGAAATAAAAAAGCCAGAAATTATCTTCACATGTAAATGGAGCTTATAAAAAGCGTTCGAAAAAGATGGGCAGCTCCGAACATGTCACGATAAAATAAAGTTCTCGACGTTTCTTCGCGATTCAGCATCTGACTATTTTTCCCGTGCAAAGACTGTGGAGAGATTACTGCGGATTGGAACAGACGGTGAAAGATGTCTCACCCGAGGAACATTACAGGCGAATGAGAAACAAAGATATCAAGGACTCGCGTGTTGGAAATTCAACATGTTAGCTGACTATATGCTTCAGTGTCTTAACGCGACGAACGCGAACATCGTACGACTCTTCAATTCTAAAGTTGGAAATCATCAAGGGACTTCGTTGCTTGAGAAAAATATGTCTTCACGTCTTGGGTAGGCTCATAAGTTAGTCTGTAAAAGTTTAAAATTGAATTAACGGAAAAAGTCCGAACTCAGGAGATTCTCATTTTGGGAGTAATATATTATTTATCCTTCCTAAATGATTTTACAAGTAATTGTAATTTATTAATAACTTTGACTGAGATAAACGAATGTAACGAATTTTCTTAAAATTATGCCCAATTCGATGCAAAACAATGATACTGGAATTTAAGATAGTGTTAGTCGCACTGATATAGAACTTATCTCCATAAAAAGCCAGAACCTATGTACATTGAGCATACAAAGCGGAAGTACAAATTCAAAGCTAGCTCTAGGCAGAAGGACAAATATTTCTCCTTAGGCAAGCATCTCTC
>JABUQX010053018.1:7500-14273 GCA_015478945.1 Trachelipus rathkii
ATTTTGGATCTATTTAACCATAAGCGAGTGTAATTTTTTTAGAAATCTGTGGCAAGAGAAATAAGGCTGTAACTTTTTTTCCTAAAGAGACTGCCGATTTTCGCTTTCACTATTCTTCATTATTATTTTTTTAGAGTATATCCTGTGATTTTCATAAAAATCGGGGGTGACAACCCTCTGGGTAACAATTACCTTATTATTATTATTATTATTATTATTATTATTATTATTATTATTATTATTATTATTATTATTATTATTATTATTATTATTATTATTATTATTATTATTATTAGATTGCATAATATTGAATTATCTATCTATATAATGATGAAATTCAGAATTGTTACCCAATTTTTTATATTCTGAAATAATTTGCGAATAACCGCCAGGTGGTCCATAGCCATAAAGAAAAATTCGGTGCGGGGGTTTGATATATACTGGATAATAATAATAATAATAATAATAATAATAAATAGATAATAATAATAATAATAATAATAATAATAATAATATCTAACTTGGAAGGCATACCTATTACCATGCAAGGGATATTATTATGTTAAGTACTGTATATGTTTGACAATTATTATTATTATTATTATTATTATTATTATTATTATTATTATTATTATTATTATTATTATTATTATTATTATTATTATTATTATTATTATTAGGTAGCCTCGAGTGTAACAAAAAGTCACCGACCAAAAAAATACTGAAGATAACTTGAATATAATTTTATAATATAGATTAATTGCAGTTTCAACAAAAATTCGATTAAAATTTTGGAGAAAACTTTTTATGAGTCAATCGCAAATTCCAAACCCAAACCCAATATCAATTATTTTTTTAAAATGTGACCATAAAGAAGACACAATTTTTCATAAAAAAAAAAAATAATAATAAAATAAAAGCATTTTTGTAATAACCTTGAAAATTGTTACCAGTAAGAACTGTGATTTTTAAAGTGAAATTCATAGTAATTATATTTTTGAGAGGAGAGCATCAATAGCTCTTTTGGCGAGTGGTTGACTTGCCTTGATCACGTGATGTCATGAAAAGCAGTGTTTTGTCTGCCGGGAGAGACGTCACATGCACCTCGTTCATAAATTTATGCTCTTGAAAACAAAAGAAAACAACAACAACAACAAAAAATCCCTATGTATATAGAGCAGGAAGTAGAGTTGGCCGACTCACCTGGTGCATTGCGGTGCGTGGTACGCTCACTTTGGTGCGGTGCCGTGCTTCACAAAATTAAAGTGTCCCGGTGTTGTGCAGTGCGGAGCGCGGTGCGCAATGAAACACAGAGGTGCGGTCCTGAACAACAAAAATGATTTTTGGTGCGCGGTGCCCTTACTCCGGTGCGGTGCGGTGCGGTGCGGTGCGATGAGCAAAATTTGCTTTGCGCGGCCAACCCTAGTAGGAAAATCTGAGACGTAACTACAATTCGATACTTCCACGAATCTTAAACGTGAGACATTTGTAAAATGCAGCTTAAGTTGGAGGTTCTGTGTTGCCTTCGGAACTTCACAACACAACTCTAGTTGTTTGCCTTGTACACGGGTGTCCTCCTTCATAGAGTGGTAATGCATCAAATATCTATTAAGGTTCTACTCATACATTTAGAATCTAAAATTTGCAAACATTCCAAAGTTTACAAACTATATCTACGTAGTTATCATCAATATCACTCAAACATTGCTTTTCGCTCGAACAATATTTCACTATTTTTGGAAACAGACAAATAAGAAAAAAACATAAATAAAAAAAAAGAAAGAAAGAAAGATGGAAAACTGCGTTCAAAACACAAGATTTTAAAGTTTACTGACATATAATAAATAAGTTATCTGAAATAGATAAATTAACAACACCGTTTCAGGCTGTGAAAGTGTTTAACAGCGTCGTTTTAGGCTGTGAAAAGTGTTTAACAGCACCGCTTCACACTGTGAAAAGCGTTTAACAGCACCATTTCATGCTGTGAAGTGTTTAACAGAATCGTGTCAGGCTGTGAAAGTGTTTAACAGCGTCGTTTAAGGCTGTGAAAGTGTTTAACATAACCATTTCAGGCTGTGAAAAGTGTTTAACAGCACCGATTCACACTGTGAAGTGTTTAACAACACAGTTCCAGGCTTTGAAAAATGTTTAATAGCATCTTTCCAGGCTGTGAAAAGTATTTAACAGCCCCTTTTCAGGCTGTGAAAAGGGTTTAACAGCACCGTTTCAGACTGTGAAAAGTGATTAACAGCATCGTTTTGGGCTTTGAAAAGTGTTTAGCAGCATCATTTAAAGCTGTAAAAAGTGTTTAACATCACTGTTTCACACTGTGAAAAGTGTTCAATAGCACATTTTCAGGCTTTGAAAATGCCTCAACAGCAGCGTTCCAGGCTATGAAAAGTGTTTAACAGCCCCGTTTCAGGCTGTGAAAAGTGTTTTAAAAGAGTATATATCGAATAAGATGTGTAGCGTGTACGCAGAGAAGATTTAATAACTTACATCCTTGTATACTATTGATTACACTCACACAATACAACCCCAACAACCGAGAACCATCCCTTACATCATCACTCACTTATATATATATATATATATATATATATATTATATATATATAATACAGTAATATCATAATTATATATATATATATCCCACTCACCTAATATATATATATATTATATATATATATAATAATTTATTAGTGATTTTTTAATTTCTTTGTCAGCCCTATCAAAAAAATTCACCTATGTAAATTCATATATATATAATATATATATTATATATATATACTTAAACTATACTATATATATATTATATATATATATATATATATATACTAATATATAATAATATATATATATATAATATATATGATTTATATAACAATTCATATATATATAAATAATTATATATATAGATATAATATATATTATATATAAAATATACTCACTTATATATAATTAGTATATCTATATATATATAATTATATCACTACTCACCATATATATATCAATATATATAGTTATTTCTGCCCGTGTTCCTAGCCACTTAGCGGCAGCCCTCCTATTCGCCTGCCTAGGCATTTTGCCTAGTTTGCCATATGCGGGTTAAAGGCCCTGTTAATATATTATAGTACTAATTATATATATAATGTATATATATATATAATATCATATATATATATATATCAGGCCCGTAGCCAGGATTTTGTCTTCGGGCGGGGGCTGCGACTTCCGCAGGTGGTTAATTTCAAATGAAGTAAATTATTATAGTATATATTATATATATATCTATAATATATATATATATATAGTATATATATAATATATATAATAATATATAATAATATATATTTAAGTATATATAATATATATATATAAATTATATATAATTTATGATATATATAATATATATATATATAATATATATTATAATATATATATTATATATATTATAGATATATATAGATAATAGATATAATTATATATATATATATATATAATAATATATATGATAATTAAGAGTATGATATATGCAGGAAAAATACGATGATGATGGGCTGAAGGGTCAGACAAAGCTATGTAAGATGGCGAAGGCTGTACATTGTATATCGAAACCTAAGCAAAGAGAGGAGAGATTGGAAGCCCAAACAAAACGTGAAGAGATTCTTGTGAGACCAGAGAATAGGAAATGATAGATGGGACCAACTACTAATAATGAATCTCTAAATTAGTATATAAAGCAGTAGACAAGAGGAAAAGCATGCCATCAACGAGGAGGAGGAAGGCGGAGAGTTAACGGTTGAGGAATATGAGGAGGCTATATAAAAGAGGAAAAGGTAAAGCTCCAGAAAGGGATGGAGTGGCTGTGAAGTTGGGTGGGGAGGGAGGAGAGGAGCTGAGAGGAGAATCATCATTTGATAAACATATGTTGGAGAGTGGGAAAGGTGCCGGAAAGGAAGGTGGGGTCAAAGCTAATAATAATAATACCTGATATTATAAAGGTAAAGGAGTTGCAGGAAAGCTGTAATAAATATTATATGAGGCAGTTCACGATGGACATCCTATACGGAAAGATATACGACAGAATATTGGGAGAGGAAGTTGAGAGATGACGTAAATGGCCGAGACTTGCTGGAAAGAAGCATATCTGGTAATGAAGAAGAGGAAATGACGGACCCTTTTATTCCACTGAAGAATGGTCTTGGAGAAGATGCTGAATAGGCAAGAGATTCTTTGTCTTTCCATCCCCTTTTCATGCGATCTCAGAAAGGCATGATTTGTTCCGGAAGAAACCTCTGAAGCTATGGGAAGGAAATTATGGTTGAAGGTAATTAAGAAGCAATAGACAAGTATGTATGAGAATGGAGTTGTAATGTTCAGAAACTGAGTGCGAGAACGAAATGAGATGGTTTGAGGGAAAATAGTGATAAAGCAGGGAGTGTTTTATTGGGCCACTTGCTGTTATATATATTTAGACTGGTAATAAGGAAAGTGAAAGAGAGACTGGGGGAGAAAATTGGAAAGGACATTATTGGCATTATTGCGCGGGACGATCTGGCATGTGGAGCATTAGAGAGGAAGATCGATTCGATGGTTGGCTAGAGTGTTTGCGTGGAGAGTTAGTGCAGCAGTGGATGTACCGTGCACGTACATGAAACAGGAGATATATGCAGTAACCTTAGAATGCAGGAGGGATGAGATAATGTTGAGAGAGAATGAGTGAAGGACGTTAATATACCTTCATATCGTTCGGAGTGATTTGTTTAAACAGAGAGGGAGGAAGTTGGCCGGAGAGATACGCAAAGAATGGAAAAGATGAATTAATTATAAAGGACGGTATCCCCATTGGATGATAAGATGAGAAACGTAGAAAGAAGTAAAAGTATTTAACAAGTTATACTTGACTTCCAACACTGTGTAACGGAGCGGAAACATGGACAACACAAAGAGAGGAAGTAGAATACAAGCGCGAGTGAGGTAAAGAACTATGATTGGGAGAAGAGTAGGAGAGACAGAATAAGAAATTAAGTAATTAGAGAAGCATTATAGGTCTGTAGATTTGGGGATGGGATGTTTGGGGAATTAGATTTTTGGGAGTCAGATTTGAGGGAACAGATTTTAGGGATCATATTTTAGAAGATTAGATTTGAGGGATCGTATTTTAAGGGATTCGATTTCAAGGATCATATTTTGGTGGATTAGACTTGAGGGATCGTATTTTAAGGGATTAGATTTGAGGGTCATATTTTGGTAGATTAGATCTGAGGGTTCGTATTTTAAGGGATTGGATTTGAGGTATCATATTTTGTTTGTAGCAAGGTTAAGCATCAGTTCTACAGAAAGGAAAGCGAATCTTTAGTACATGCTTTGAAACCATTTGACTGTATAAGTCTTGATTTTAAAGGACCTCTTCCATCTTCCTCAATAAACAGATATTTACTTGTCCTAGTTGATGAGTTTTCATGTTTTCCGTTGTCTTATCCCTGTAAGGATACATCTCCTGAAACGGTGATACTTTGCTTAACACATCTCTTTTCATTATTCAAAAGCAAAACCTGTAAATGCATCATCTCCAACACTAATCCGTATATAGTTCAGACGCCTAAAATGTTCGAAGGTTTTTTCTACTGTTGCGGTGGAACAGGCATACGCATGAAGACCACGATGAATAGTAGATACATGTAGGGAAACCCTCTTTCACACTACCAAACACGACGCAGTTTTTTTGGTTTCAATTGTCAACAGGTCTAATGCTGCCGAAGAAAACACCACCTCCTTTCTTAGGTGTATCTCCCATAGGGCTGAAGTCGTCCTTTATAATAAGGAATGATTTCTTCATTATATGCATTATAAGGGCTTGCCTTTCGTGCAAAATACTGAAGTGATAGATATAGTGGTTTCAATTGCGAGAGAAATCATCAGTCAACGAAGAAATCAGATCTCAATTAAACGGATAAAAAACTTGGAGATTGCGTAATTATGATCGGATCTGATGTATGGCACATTCATGATCGATGTCTGGACTTCAGTGGTTCTATGTATGTTATAATTTATAAGATACCGTCGAGAAACATATTCGCTTATGCAGAGACGATTTTAAACTCTGTGTCTACATTTGTCTATTCCTGGTTTGGAATGTTGAATATACCTCTGGTTGAGTTATAGCACGGATAAGGAACAATTTTAAAGTAGTCCATCTGTAAATAGCTTAACAAGCATTTGTGAAATTTCCAAATATTTTTACTAGCTAAAAAGGTATAATGTTATTTCATATAAATTTCTTAGCAAGTTTGAATTATACAGCGAAGAGCTTTTTTCTTTGATAATTCACACAGGCGATTAATTTTATGGCTTAGCATACAATAGAGGCACTCTGTCGCCTATAGAGAAGCAGTCCTTTAGAAAGAGGAAAACCCGTTCATTGCGTTCACACCATCTGTCTCTGCACATCTTTTTGATCCCTTGTTAGTTTGTTATCTAAGAAACTCTTTTTCTTTTAATCTCCAGATATGCTCACATTGGACATGTTTTTGTTATATTAAGGTGGCATAATTTCAGAGATGAATCTAGACGTTTAAATTGCCTGAATTTAGAAGAGTCCCTGAGAGACAATATAATATTAAACAAGTGCTTACAAAATCAATGTATAGACTTAAGATGAATCATTCCGAATAACAGTTGCTCCCCTTCGCTGAATTCGCCTCCATCGGTAAGAGGCTCACATATCCTTGGCCTTAAAATTTTCGAGTTTTTAACCAAGATAGCCGAGTC
>JABUQX010053019.1:0-38076 GCA_015478945.1 Trachelipus rathkii
AAAAATATCTATATAATTTTTTTAAAACTTTAGAAAATAAGATTTCAAAATATAATAATATATAAAAGTGAAATCTTAAATAGCCTATTTTGATTTGAAATGTTGTCAATGTTTAAAAATGATACACATAATGAAACAGATACATAAAACATGTTTAACTTCATTATTTTTCGAACTAGGCTTTTATAGTCATCCTAATTGTGAAAATAATAATCACGGTGGTGAAGTGGAGGCCAAGGGATGGGTGAGTGAAGTGGGTCTTTTAATTGGTGTAAAGTAAACAAAATCATAGAAATAAACTAAATATAAGCTTACCAATATTTTTCAACACTATCATTTTAATTATACTTTATTTTAGACTAATCTTTGAATATAAATATCGATCTGAAAGTAACATTATTATATATTCAGGTTAATAGTTGATCAATATTAGGTACGTTTCTAGATAGACATCGAAACATACATAATACTCACATATATTAATACTAAGTACAGACTACTAACGTTAAATATAGATATAAGTATTCGTTTAAGTGGATTAATACACTATTATATACATACATACATATAGGAAAAATGAATATATAATATAAACAATAGGAATAAAAGAATTAAAATGCAGACGAAGATATAAAAATATGAGAATATATATATAAATAATATAAGTTATACATATAGATACCTATAATATATATATAGGTAAGACTGTAGACAGCGACCCTTCCCTACCATATTTTGACGAACGCAAAGAAAAATGTTTCACAAGTTCAAAAAAATCAATGTGTGAAGAAAGAAGCTAAATTAAGTTAAAGTTTTTATAAGGAAATCTGTTGAGTGAGACAAGAGAGCTTCTAGGAGATTAATTGGGCGCAGCAAGCTTGCCACTATAACAATTTCTTAAAAGAAAATACTCACGACTTAATTAAGAGCACTATCGAACTATAGAGATATTTATGAACGCTATAGAAAAATTTTTGGTCTCAAATTGTGTAGGTCGCTGTCTACAGTATTATATATATACTGATAATTAGATATAATAGAATATATGAAAATTTTTGCAAACTATGAATAAAAATGAAAATGACCAACCACCTTATATACGCACACAGTTATAAGAGTAATACTCGATCGTGTTTCATTCCAATTTAAGTTATATATATATATATGATACTATATATATAGGATAATATATTAACATTATAGTATATATATATATATATATATAGCTTGATGCGGCTATAATAAAAGTTACTATAGATTACTATTATTATTAAGTGAATACAATAAAAAATATGACATATAACATACGACTATATATATACCTATATATAGGATATATGATTTCTAGTCAGGAGAGTAAATAAATATAATAAAGTACAGAGAAAATTATTATATATATCAATATTAAGTATAACTAGAATTATATTTTGACTAATAATATATATATATTAGGTATTATATATATATATATATAGACTAGCATTATAATAATATTCTTATAAATTTAATGAGGAGTTAGCCTATTTTTCTTGTCTTCAAGTTCGGAGGAAAGGTAAAAAAAAAAAAACTCACCATGGAATCTTCTAACAACAAAACTTTACCTACCTAGGGTATGTTCATCTTCAGTTTATAGCTATTATTGTCTTTATTTTTCCTGATTATTTTAAGATACAATTCTATTAATTAACCAATTTATTTCCGTAACCCTAATCATTTCTTTAACCTAATTCTTAAACCTATTAATTTTCCTGTTAATTTACTTTAAGCTAAAAACTGGTTCGGGTTTAACCCATAAATTTTACCAGTATCTGGGAGATTTTGTACTATCCCCTCTCATTAATGAGTAATTGGAACTCACTTAATTGTTTGTATATGCACATCCTCACACTGGATAGTTTGTGGGACATGCTTCAATTTTAGGCCATTCCAGTGCCCACCAGACATCTGATCACATTATCACTATATACTTTTTATTTACACTCAATACTCAAAACCTGGAAAACTTCCTACCTCCTTCATATACAACTATTACACTAGTATATTTTTCTTTAAATTCCCATCCTTGGCCTTTTAGCTGCTTTACCTTCATTAAAACTTATAACATCAAACCCTTCTACTATATCCGATAGGGATGTCTCGCTACCACTCAAATCTTCAACTATTAATCTTTTTTTAGGTGCAGATTTCTTGCTTTTTAACACATTTATCCCTGAGGTCTCTCCTTCCTTTTTGACTTTTTGTTCTTTAAGCCTACTAATAACAGAGTCCTCCGTTAATATTTCTCCTGCTTTTCTTGTTACCCTTTCCCTTTTTCTAACTTCACTGTTAACATTTTCAACATTTTTCGGTGAATTGACTTCAATAATTGACTTCCTTAGGATTTTTTTTGGCGTTGGTATTTTATCTGCAGATTCTGTAGGGTTCTCTTCCAAATTGCTTGGCTGTAAGCATTTTCTCATCACAATTTCTTTATTAACCGGATACAGACCTATTCCTCTGAAACCAGCCACTGCATGATTTGGGGAAAGTTGGTCCCATAATTTGTTCAGTAGCTTAAAAAATATTGCCTTGTCTACATTTTTTAAGCGTGATTCTTTTGCCCAATTATTTAATATGTTCTTCCAAATATTTTTCACTGGCTTAAAGACACCGACATCGAGTGATGTGCTAGGTGGTAAACACATAATAATGATTTCATTATCAATTGCATTTTTCACAGTAAATTTGAAGTTTTCAAGAAATTTTCAATAGAAATAAAATCAAAGACTTCTTTCATATATGCAACGTAGTCCGCCACAGAGTCAATGATTTCTACAACAAATGCAAGACCCCTCGATCTTATTACAAAGAAGAGATGCATGCATCACTTGAAGCTACGCATGACTGCCACCTTTTAGGCTTCCTAATGTCCCGAAAGAGTAGTATGCATAAGCAATGAGCTGTCCTTTGAATAAACTGGTGAATGGTGGTAAGTCACTCCAGTTGCTGAGAACACAGAACACAAACCGAAAAGGCTTGCTTCCTCTTCATGCATGACAACTTGGTAATGCAATGTTGACTTAGGATCCATAAACACTGTACCGAGCCTTGGGTCAGTGGTTAACACGGTGTAAGGGAGAGTCAAATCAAGGTTTAAATATCCTTTTGATCTGAACAAGCCTGAGTCTTTTTAAAAGTTCTGAGAATATAATTCAAAAAATGAATGGAGAACATCAGGCTGGAAACATGAAGCAATTTCTAGCATTTTCAAGAGCTCTGGATTTACTTGTTCGAGAATATATTTATCCCTGATGCCTTATTCTGACCCACACAGACTTGACTCCAGAATGGTCTCCTGGAACGAGATTAATAAACCTTGAAAAGAGGGTATATCCCGACCACATTGACGAAGTATATGAAAGACGGAAACAACTATCTAGTCCGTTTATGCAACGCACTTAGAGGGAATTTCTTAGTAACCATCTTAGCCCTAGCCGTAGAGGCAAGCATAAAGTAGCAATCCACTAGGAAATCTTCTATGGGAAAAACTTTTAACAAAGTTTGCAGCAAGCCTAGCACCACCCTACATTACCTGACCTCGATAACTATTTTTAACTCGATTTTTAATTGAAAAAATATTGGGAGTATATATTCACCTGTCCTGTAACACTCGATTCATCAAGTATGGAGCACACAAATACTTCACTCCCCCTTAACATTAAAAGATAACCAGGAAATTCACCTTTGGAAGTTGGGGCTCTGTGATGCAAAACAGCCCGCCTCCATAGTCGGAGGTCTGCGCGTGAGTCGTATGAATCTTTCATTTATAACATATTCAAAAAGAACTTGTATAATCCAACTATGTTCTTCTCACTACTTCTATATCTGCTAGGAATATCTGTTGCAAAGAAAATAGTATACATGTCATAATTTTAAAAGGGATATTTACTATTCATATGTATCTCTATCTAATACAATGACAACGAGCAGAATAAAAAAAATCTTGTGTCATCAAATTTATTAAAAAATCCCCAAGTTAAGAGGAGTCGAATGTAAAAGACTTTCTCTGGAGAGAATTTAATATCCGCGCTTTCACACATATCACCACCCACCCCTCTTTGAGACTCGATGCAATTTTTTTTAAAAACTCCAGTGAAATTTGGTAGGTCTACATATAATTCTAACGAGAATTTCACTTTTAACAATATAACAAAAATAAAATAGAGTCTGCTTATTTATAAGAGATTATGGTATGTCAAATTTTTTCAACCAATATCACAAAATTGATCAAAACTTAAACCACTTTGATATTGTTGCAGTAATAATATAATAGATTATTATTATAGTAATTAACATAATATAACTACTTAAAATTATCACATTTAAAGAAGGATATATATGAGAAATAAGATATGCTAAGAAGAATATATACTTCTTGAGGTAAAAGTATTAATATATATATCCCACTATCATACAATACAATATTATATATAAATAAACAAATTCCAAAGTCATTATCTAGATAATAATATAGATTGCGCCCAATACACATAAGCACAAGATAAGACGCAAAAATAAAGTAAAACACTCTAGTAAAAGTAGAAATAGAAATAGGAAACCCAATTAAATAAACGAATTATATCATAAAAAAAGAAACAATGATATTAATATATATATCCTGTTAGAAAACCATTAGACATCACAATCGAGAGTACTGTTCATTGGAGTTATAATTTAATATAGTGTAAACTCGAGCTTAATTTTTAATTAGTATACTGAAATAGGCATAATCTACTCAATACTAATCTATACGGAAGGATATCATTAAAAGTAAACTCAAAAAGAGCACTCTAGAAGAAACTTTGGTTTCTTTTTGCCAAAAGTCTTTTTAGACATTTTGCCAGTTCTATTCTTCACCTCACAGTGCAATCAGCTCATAACCATAGCTGTACAGTAGTATATTAATCCTCTATGTACACATGGTGAACGTATTTGGAAGCTTGACAAGATTTCGATCACTCGATATATAATATCTTTCTAGCATGATATGTCAGACTATCCTTTGTCTCAACTCATTTGGAGAAATATACATCTAAATTTACCCCCTTGCTTTCTTATCAATTCTCTTCAGTAAAAACCTAAGATAAAAATCAGACAAAGTCCGCTCAGTAAACTTTCAATTAATAACTCAATGAAATATTTGCACCTTCAAGGTTCGCAAGAGACATGTGACTTATTTAATTCTGCTGCATCCATTGTATAAAATGAAAGATCCATTAACAACTTTCATGTATGTTTTTACTTCAGACGATTAACTTTCTATACATTACTATGTAAAGCAAATTTGAATTTGACTCAACTAGAAAAAGTATCTCGATATAGTTTCGTGTTAAATGATCTGTGGCGAGAGAATAATTTATCGTATCGCTCATCCGTATTTTACTTTAATCAGTTGTGAAGAAAATTTCTCTATTACTCATCATTTCTTCAGTCTCTAATAGCTTATTCTGTCTGTGTCCATATGTATATCAGTTTGTAACTTTATTAGGCAAATAATATAGCATATTAGACACATTATACAGTGTACGAAAAACTGGTCTGCACAGTTAGTAATCTGATCCTTATCATAATATAATATCTAAATTCCCCATACGATACCAATACTGGCCTTATTAGAGGCCCTGCCTTGCACATTCTCTTGATCTGATTCAAATTAAACTCATTATCACACCATCATACAAACATTTCCCATGCCGGATTTCAACCAAGATTCCAATCTAACTAATATAAAATTCAAAAGTCGGCGTGAAAAATTGATGGCATAAATTGAATAAATTATCATATTTAGTTTTATGACTTAGTTGACCGCCACAGCCATACACTAGAGTATAAGAGTGAATTTATCCTAATAGTAAGCAATTTGATTACTTAAGTTTATATTCAATCAACTAACTTGATAGGTCATAATATAATGATGGTTGAAATGTTTGGTTCAAGTATATGATGCAACAAAAACTTTCATGTTGTAGAACACCATCATTTTTATAATAATATTAAGCGCCAACATAAAACAAAAGGGATGTATTGTAACTTGATCATTGACCCAGTGAAAAGCCTGACTGGCATCTTGTACAATAAGGTATAGTTTTCTGAAAAATCACCAAGTATTTTTAACCTTCTATTATATACACTACTAATAGCTTGACTTAAGTTCTTTAAAGAGTATATCCTTAATGTATTAATAGACCTTATTACGAATAAAAGGATTAATGTCACTTTGTTAAATATCATATAACTTATTCCCTTGCCAACTATAACTCAATATCCAAGTTTGAAATCATATTAGTTTGTACTGTTGTAGCCTATAAAATTTGATCTATCTGTACTTACCCATTGTGAATATGTGACTGAATCTCTCATCGTGTTTCATCTAGATTTGTTCCTATCCGTTATTAAGTACTTTACTGTAATTCTTTACTTTTTAGCGAGGACAATTTCTTACAAATAATCTGAGAGTCATCAGCCACCGCATAATGCATAAATCATAATAGACACACTGAACTTCTTATTATACAGATCATATTATACGAGATTACATAATGCTTTAACATACAATTGCAACAACAATTTACTTTAGATTCATTTGGTGGTGTAAATACACATCAAACATACATATTATGGGGTCCCTTTGCACCAAGCCATGAAACATAAAATACACCATTTTTTTTTATTTTTTTTGTTTTAATGGGCCTTAAATTTAGCAAATGTATCGAAAATCCCAATAAGATCAATAACAGTTTTACTTGTAACTTTTCTTCATCTAGTTCTTTCAGCATGCCAAGTAATCAACTCCTATTCTGTTTGTCTCTCGATAGTCTCGCCCCTCATCTGTTTCTCAATGCTTAAGAAGCTCCGACTTTTTCCTGGACCATATTCTGCTAATATCATCACTCTTCATAGAATGCAACCACTAGTCTCTTTTAACTTCTTGCTGTCACAATGCTTGCCCTTGTGATAAGTTTGAACTTCTGGCAGTATCCCATACATGCTTTTAATTGTGCGAGATTTATTAATCCAATATATTATTTACTCCTGAAACTCATTTAAATAAAGACTATTTCATAGGTCTCTCTAGATCTGTCGTTACAACTCATGAACAAGCAGTGTTAACCTAACAAATCTCGGAGAGTGATCTGTTCCTTCCTTCACTCAACTAAACCAGTAAATTTACTCATTACTCGTACGTCAAATCTATTCTTTCATTATCTGACCAGTCTCTTCTATTAGCATATCTATCCCTACTCTACACTAACTCATACATTATAGATTATTCGTCCATTCATCGTTTCTGTATCAAGATTCGCACACATACAAAAATAAATAAATAAAAAAACTCAAGTTATCATCTATTCATATATATAGGTAGAGTATAGAACCATATCCTAACTTACTTTTTCGTCATTATTAGTTCCACATCATTTACAAACTACTATTCCTTGTCACCTATACCTATACTATCTATAAATTTACTTCAATAATCTCATCTACATAATCAAGAATTTAGGTATATCGCTAAAAAGTGAGACATAGCCATACTACACCTTAGTCTCATACCCGCTATTAATTAATTAAATCAACCAATACTTATCGACATCTACTTTTATATTCTTTACATACTGTCATCCAATATCGTCATATACATTAATTTTGATATTTATCCATTCAGTAAGCTTACCGGACTACTACATGAAACCATATCAACTTAAAACTGTCATACACACTGACCTATAAGAGATTATCTATATTTAATCCTTATTATTATATGCCGTTGCAATCCTAATAAATATCTCATATACTAATATATACAAATTTATTCTTCTTACTCCATCATTAATCCTAATACCAATACATTTTTGAGTTTCTAAATGTACGGATTTGCTCCACACAATACTATCATAATATACAACTTCTAAAACAGCACCTTGTTTCTTATACCCTAAATCAGTATATATATCAGTTACATTATTCTGAAACGTAACTCTTTCAACAAATATTATATCAGTATTTTATCTAACTACAAATCACTTATACAATATAAACTATTACCCTATATATACTTATACAGTTGCCTAATATACTATATATCCTCATTATATATATCTTATAACAAGGAGGAGGTATACTAAAGGCAATAGTATATAAAATTTTCATGTCCACTCCGCGTCTTGGAATCACTTGAAACGCCCCATCACTCATATAACACGCTTAATTTCAGAATAAGATTAATACACATACTTTCTCAAACTCCATTCTAGATCACCGCTCCATAAGTCCTCATTGATATGCTGCCTCACATATTGGATAGTTTTCTTCCATGTATGTTCACATGTTGTTAAATAAAACTTGATAAGCTTTTATTGTTCAAATAGGAGCTTCCCCGATAGATTTAGAGCATATTTCTGTTAAACAGTTACGAGACCTTTGTTGATGTCTTTAGCATCTTAGAATAATATTACTTATATATATATATATATATTAGTAATATATATATATAATATATATTAATACTTAAAATTATTATATATATAATATGCTTTAATGAGTATCGCGTGAGAGAATGAATCTTGTTATAAAAAGAGAGTTTAATTGAGATATAGATTGGTTAGAAGAGATTTTGATTATCAGGGTGTTGTAAAAATGGATTGAGGTTATTAGAGAATGAAGTCATCAAAGGTAGATATAAGTAGTAAAGGTATATTGGATATAGTGAGTGAGGCACAGTCCATCGGTTAGTGACAAAGTTATGGCTAGATCGGTGATGTACAGCTGAGGATACCAGTGATAACTGAGGTTAGATAATTTATAATGAATATATATGTATGCTATAAATGTTGGATCAAAAGGGAACGGATGATGCACACTGTAGTAGGAAAGTTGTGAATGGCACAGGAAGGTGGCTGGTGCAAATTAAATCCTTGGTGGATGGATACAAACGGACTAGTCTTGAGTTTCCCAATGGTTACTGATGTGAGTGAGTTTGTTTATGTATATAACGATGTGTTTAATGTATAGTTATGAAACTATGGTGGTATGAGAAATAAGAGTATATTTATATAATAGTAAGAAAGAATAATAATAATAAAAGTACAATGAGTGGATACAATCTTAGGGGCGTGTTAGGTATCGAATGAAGAATATGATAAAATTAGATGAATATGAAACGTATTAAAGAGTGTTAAAGGTTAGTTAGAAAAAAGGAGGATAAATGAGAGATAAATGAGGATAAATTTTCTAAATTAAGTTTGAAAAAAGGATGGATGAATAGCGGCTTTGAGTTAAGCGGATGTATAAGTGGTGAGTGTTGTTAGGGTAAATTATATACGACTGACATGGGAGACGAGAAGACATAATTATGAATTTGTGACCTATTTTGAGTAATCGTTGACATAGCACATGAAACAGAAAATGTTTCGGAAAGAAACGAAGGAAAGAGTTGGACACACGAGTGAGAGTCGATGACTTAATGTAGAGACTAAGAGGTTGGAAAATATCAACTTAGAGTATGTGAAATAGTGTTACATGTATATCTGTTCAATGTCAAGTGAAAGGTGAGATATAGTCATAGGTAGTACACCATTAACCTGGAGCTAATACTGGACAAACAGTTTTATAGCACGAACACCACTTTCGAGTGCCCGATATGCCAAGTAGAGGTCGAGGTGTGCATCTGAGGTGAAGCGCTGAGGTATATAACTTCTGGTTCTTTCTTTGTGGTGTCCTCGCGCATAGCTTCTGTGGTGGTTAGTCGATGGTTTAAGTACTACCGAGTTCATACTGCATACTTGATGACAATATGACGTGTCTCTTTATTCAAGACTCGAGGAGGATAACATCATGCGAGTGAGTTCACAGACATAGCACGGACGTTGTGGCTTTTTCCGCTTTGTCACCGAGGATACTTGGTGCACTGTCATTATGCTTAAGTGCTAAACGCATCGTAGTTTCATTCATGGTGTCTCTCATCGAGTTGATGCTATTAGTCAGTCACCTTAATGGGCCTCAAAAGACTTTGTCACAATTTTTTTTTGTGCTTTAATAAGGATTTGCAGCAACACCTCATGGATCCCCTAGACTTTCTCTGAGGTAAAAAACGGCATGGAGTGGAATAGAATATATATATCTATACTAATATAATGTATGAACTACAAAAAAAATTTCTGAATATATATATATATTATATACTATAAATAAGATATATATATATTTATATATAATATATATATTAATTACTAATATATATATTAATTAATTATAATATAGTATATACATATATAGAATATATATATATTAATATATATCTAGTATTAATATAAATATTAATAATAGTATATATCAGTATTACTATAACTCAGATCATATCATATTTAAAAGTTATGTACGTAATAGTGATATAATGTAATAAAATTTAATAAATTATAGTCAAAAAATTAAAATTATTTAACATATAGAAAATCTATACTACTTTTTTTTTAGATCAAAAGCAGGTTTATTATCCAATATCAATCAATAAGTCAGATCTTATTTATGTTTGTATTTATGGTAACACATAAGAAATTCTTCAGTTTATAAGTATATGTCGATAAATATACTGAAGGGATTTTATTTTTAAAGAATAACTATGAATTCAAACAAAAGAAGAGGAGGTAATGAATTATCGGAGGAGATAACGTAGGAAATGTTATATATAATATAATATCACAAAAATATCTATACAGTTTTTTGTATATATACCAAATATGGTTTAGCTACAGTATGGTTCAGTTTACCTTATTCATAGCCTTTTTTATAGATCATATAGACTATCCATAGTATTCCAAAATGCATTTTTGAATTTATGAGTATCCTGAGCATTAAGTTAAAGAAACAGAGACGTTATTCAGGTCTTTACAGAGGTACAAGTGGAGTATAGCTAAGAGCCGCACATGCCTTTACGCCAACAAACAATATGCGAGAGGGACAAGTACATAGTACACTGTTAGTTTGACAGCTCCCCTACTCACACAATAGGAAAAACCAATGTAACTTATACTTCAATGTACGGGAGACGATGAGTTTGAGTACGACCAAAATGATGAAAACGTTTCTATACCATCGAAAATATATTCAATTTATCAATTATAATTACTACTAATAGAGGATGGGGGTCGGGTGCACTCACCACGTTATTCCCTCATCTTTCTTCCTATTGCATCATTGCAGTTTTACATTCTCCTACATCTATAATCTTCGCTCAAACCATACCACCAGTTCCGGTTCTATTAGGTGGATTGGTAAACCATCGCTGGAGGCATAGTGTTATTAGTTAATTATATAGTATATAGTAGGGCAGAGGTGGACATTCCGCACTTTTAGAGGTCGCGAATTGCGGAATAGGGCCAAAATAATGTGACAGGAATGCAAATCTGACGCGCTGAGACATAATTTCGAACAAATGGGATAGTGGACAACTTTGCACGTCTTACGCCGAGAATGACTTCATCTACTACGATTTCTCGGCAAGTTTAGAAGGACTAACCTTGAGAGATACATAACTATTGGAGAGATGTATTTTCTCACCGATAGAGTCCGAACACAATTATATGAGTCGGCATGCAAAGTGTTAGGTGTTATCTACTTGACTAACATCACGCCAAGTACGCACAACTAAAGGATATAGGCTCACTCTTGCATACTGAGGAATGTAGTTAGTGTTAAGGTAGTCAACGACTCAATTAAAAATTAAGTAGAACAATTAATAGGTCGTGAGAAATGATTATTTTAGGTTATGGAATGTTATCTTTTAAATGGTAATTTTTTATGCTTCTATACACAAAAAGCATGAAAAAAGAAAATTTATTAATCTCTTATTATAGTTCTTACTTATTAGATAGATCAGCTCAATCACTTCATCAGAACACTATATATTACCTAAAAATGATGGAGTCCATATATATATTGATAAATATCATAGAATATATATTTTCTACTCATTAATATTTTAGATATTTTTATAGTACTTATTATTATTAAATTTCAAATTAACCATATCATTTACCATAATTTATGAAACGTGTCACCACCAAATTTTCAGATAAATTGTATTGTACGGTCACATAAATGATGAATAAACTAATATAACATTGGTAATCGCCCCGCACAACCAAACCCTGAATCTAAACAACAAAGTAAATATATAAATATAGATATATATCTTATCATATGATAATAGAGGGACATCATATATGATATATAATATATATCTATATATTATATATACTATATACTATATATATATATGAATATATATAATATACTACTATATAATATATTATATACATATAAAAATATAGTATATATATTAATATGAATATAATAAATTAGCAGTTATAGTATAATAATATATATATAATATAATTATATAATATATACATTTTTCAAACTTATTGGCAAATATTTCCTCACAAACGAGGCAACAAACACTAGGGAAAGTAATTATCTCGGTTATCCGGCGGATATCCGATAGTAAAAATTGCCGGATTGGCCGGACTAGGCCGGATAGTTGGCCGGATATCCGGCCCATCCTAATATAATATATACATATATATAATATTATAATTATTACTGATATAATAATATTATATATTATAAATATGATAATCTATATATATACCACGTAAGACGGTAATTCGGTCCATGTTGGGCAATTCGGTCCACGTGGGGGCAATTCGGTCCAGTGCTCAAAATAGCCTATACGATGTAAATATATCTTTAAAGATTAAAAATAAGTATTTAAAGATGAGGTATTAATTTTTTATGAACCCTTTAATAAGTCCATTAATTTGTGATTTTTTTTTATCCTTTTCTGAGAACAATATAAAATCGGGTAAATTTTAGGCTTATTGCTAAGAATCATATCAGAGTCAAAATAATTGTCTAACACTTATTGGTACACGATATAGTAACTTAAACAATAGTTCCAACGAACCTTAATGCAATCGTTGAGTCATTCAGGCAAGAGATAAATATGTTTATTATAAAAATTGTAACACTGGGCAAATTCGGTCCAGGTTTTAAAAATTTGCGTGGGGGCAAATAGGTCCACATTGAAATCTTCAATAAATTAAATTTTACATACTCCTGTACAGAAAAAGAATGTCCGACATATACATATTTAAAAATAATTTTACACTTTTACGCAAGATGACGTAGTAAAAAGTTTTTTCACTTAGGCCTGATTAATACCTAACATACCAAATTTTCAGCAAAGATTGGTCACACTACGAACAAAAGAGTAACATCGGCAGGATAACAAAGGACTACTCTGATGATGATGTGCCAGACCCTTAAGCCAGTCTTTATCGTTCTTGATTGGTCTATACGTAACGTATTCTGGCACTAAAACGCTCGAGTCTTGCTCCATCGTTTTTGTCAAAGCGATTTGCGTTCGCTTTTTTTTCAAACAGCGCAAATTGTAAAGAACGCCTACTCACCAATCGTAAAGGAATTTCCTTAATTCTGTGCAATCAGAATTAACAACCTTGCAAACTTACCAGAATAAATAACAGTTACAGTTCAATTTTTGTCACCACAGCCGCAAAATCGTCAAAAAACCTCCCCCCATCTAAAAGAGTTACCTTGATTTCGTGTAATAGGAATCAGAGAGAAAGTTGCTGAGAGAAAGAAAGAAACTGAAAGAGTGAAATTTAGAGTCGAAAGTCTCGTTTCACATGCCATAGAAAACATTCGATATATTCAACACCAAGCAAAAGAATCAATGAAATGCCGAAGCAGTGAATTTTTATATAATAAATTTAAATAAGTGTTCTTCGATAATTACAAATGTCTTTTTATATATTTTATTATTTTTTCTCATTTAAGAATTCTCCTATTAAAAATAAAATGGAAAAAGAGAAAATAGTAAACCAAATTGAAACAAAAATTCTCTTCACGTAGCTAATATTGCAAATAAAAACTAAGCTAAATATTGCTGAAAGGTAGATTTGTACCAGTAAATCTCAGACCTTTTTTTAATCTTCTAGATAGAATAAAAAAACGAGTTTTTTAATCTGTCAAAAATGTAGTTCTTAATCAGTCTATTCACCAATATCTTTTTACATAATTATAACATCTTCCATGAAATATCCCTCCCTCCCTCCCTCTGTGAATCTGTGTTTGTGGTATAGTAATTTAGGGTGGTGACCGCATCTCAGCTTTGCCAAGGATGACTGATTGGTCTTGATGTGAGTTGAATTCTGGTGCTATTATCTGGTGGTGTTTGTTTAAAATGTATGTTTGGTGGATGTCTTGATGGCTTTCTGTTAGTGTCATGCAGATTTGTTTGATGTGTGATGTGTTGTTCATTGGAGGTTGATGTTATTCAGAATTTGCTTGCAATATAGAGCTGGTGAAGAAGAAGGTTGTTTAAGTCTGTGGTGGGTAAGGTTAGAGAGTGCAATGTGGCTATGGTGTTGGGGGTTTGGGTTTTGGAGTTAGAAATTGTGTGCCTAGTCATGACCAGTGTGTGTTTATGGGTATAATTTTCGTTTCTTCGTGTATGTGGTATTGTGTTGCTTATGTGCATCCTGTTATGATTCTTAGACCTTTGTTTTGTGTCATTTGGAGCTTCTTTATGTTATTTTTAATCAGTAGAAGGTGCCAAGTTGCAGAAGCAAAGTTTAGAGTTAGGCGAATGTATTGTTTGTATATGGTGATGTATGTTGGTTTATTGTCTGTGAAGTCTGTGCTAGCGATGGTTCTTAATATGTTCAGTTTCTTATTTGCAGATAAAATTATGCTGTCTGTATGTTTTGTGAAGGTGAGATGCGCATCAAGTGTTACTCCGAGGATTTTGGGAGTTTTGCTAAGGGTATAGGCAACGTAGTTTGGGGAGACTTAGGGGGGGGGGGGCCAAGTTGGTGGTCGTTGGTGATTAGTGTAATTGAAGTTTGTTTTCTTGATATAATGAGGAAGT
Source organism: Trachelipus rathkii (assembly GCA_015478945.1). Lineage (NCBI taxonomy): Eukaryota > Metazoa > Arthropoda > Malacostraca > Isopoda > Trachelipodidae > Trachelipus > Trachelipus rathkii. The sequence goes on from JABUQX010053019.1 coordinate 14,990, forward strand.
TCGGTAGCCATGTTTGAAGCTTGATAGTATATATATACATATTATATTATGTATCTTATACATATATAATATATATTATACTATATACTTATATATATAGATATCTATATTATATATATATATACTATATGTTATATATATATATATATACTATAATTATTATATTATACTATATATTATATAGCTATATATAATATATATACTAATTATATATATATTATATATATATATATATATATATATATATTATAATATATTATTATATATATATATATATAATATATTTATATATACTATATAAATTCTTTAATTACTTTAAATTTTTCTTATTATTGTACAAAAAAAAGAAATTTCAAAAATATATTCATTTTTTTTTAATATACATAAATTTGGGTTGAACATTGCAATTATTTAAATCATACAAATTATCAATTATGAAAAAAATATCAATGCAACACTTGATATTGATCGGAAACCGTATCAATAGTTTGATTATCCCTTATAAAAACGAGAAAATTAGCCATTTTGAAACTTTTCTAGAACATTATATCTATATATTTCTTTAAACATAATAGCGTCAGGCGGGTGACCGGGCGCCCACCTTTTTTAGAGGGGTGAATTCGGTCCACTCTTAAAATAAAATAAAAAAATATGACATAAAAAAAAGACATTTTTTTTTGCTCATTTAATAGCAGCGGTATACTACAAGTTTTATTTAGATCATCTTTTAATTCTAGAGATTTTTATATATTTAAAATATAAATATATGGCTACAAAATGCCCTTCAATAGAATTTCACTTTTGAAAAATATTAGTTTTTACTTTGTTATAAAATAAAAATTGTGGATGGATTTTAATTATTTTTTCAGTATATACACTCGAGTATGGTTAGCTTTAAACTGGCAAAGTAAATTTTTGTCTCAAACAGTACTAGAAGAAAAATCACGGTGGCGCCCTAACATTGGTCCGATTCACCCAGCTGTTAAAAATAATGATTTCGAAGGGCTTTGAATCGGACCACCATGTTTTTTCGCATTTTACGTCGTAGAGACTATTTTAATGCAGTAAATAAATTAGACTATGAAAATAGTTACGGAAATAAGTAAAATTAAAAATAAAAAATGAAATCTTATATAAAATGAGCACAAAAAAGGGTCAAAATTTTTGAGCGGAGAGAGGTGAATTGGACCAACCTTATTTTTATTCTTATTTTACTGTATCATTATTGACATTTTATTACTTATTACGAATTTTATATGATAAATATTATTATATAAGTTAAAAATTAAATATAATTGAATTTATACGTAAAAGGAATTTAAAACACAGATGGTCCGATTCACCCCACCACGGTCGGTCCGATTCATCCCTCCAAGGTCAGGCTGAATGAGCTTTATTAAAACTTTTTATAAACTTTTATTATTAGAATTACATTATTATTTTTTTTGTGTGCTTATTACTTGCTAAAGATTGAATACAGAAAAAAAAAATTCCAAAAAGTGCATTAGGGGAAAGATCGGGAACATAAGTTATACCTAAAGTGTTCCAAGTCACCCCATGCGATGCTAGCTACTTAAATTACATGAAAATTTGTAAAAAAAAACTTCAAATAATTTTTTTAAAACCAAATTTTTATATATTAAATTATATAGTTTTAATACAGTATTTACAAGAACCCAAATCAGCCAATACTCCATAATTACCATATAGGTTAGGACTCTGTTTGTAGCCCCTCCTAGTTCAGGTTATCGATATAATTTGTTAAATATACACAGATTTACTCTGTTTAAACTTAACAAAACTTGATTCATAACCTCAAACTGTTAGTCCTGAAACCGAGGCCTAACATATATGGATATACATTCTTTTACTAGCAAATTTTTCTTGTCTTAATCTTAATATAATATATATATATTAATATATATATATATATAATATATATAATATATAATAAATATATATATTATATATATATATAATATATATTGCTAAGCGTTAATAGTTTTTATCGTTATAAAAAAAATTGTTAGCAAATATATTTTTTTAATATACGTAATTTGGTACTTGTTGTATTATTTTTGGCTCGTAGTATGAATCACATGTTATATTAAATTTATAAAACAATTTTCATTTACCAAAATGGTTTTAAAAAATTATTTGAGTTTTTGTCTTTCACGCTTTGAGTTGTTTTGAGTTAGATATTTTATACTAAAAATATCTAAATTAACGCTCTGAAAATCATAAGAATTCGGCTCTTTTCCGTTCGTGTAGGGATAATGAATCACTTTTGAAATGCGTTTCAGATTATCGTACATTCGATATCATGATATTATTTTTTTATAATCGATTTTTTTCACTAATTTCGGGAATTCGATTATTATTAGACATAGTGTACGTAAATAGTATCAAAGAAATAAAAAAAAATTGTAAAAACAAAATGTTGTAATATACAATAAAAAAAAGTACGAATTAATATCACACAAATACAAAATTTACACACCACCGACGCATATATATATATTATAATAGTATATATATATATAAATTTATATATATAATATAAATATATAATATATATATATTATATTTATAACTATATATATACAGCCAGTAGCGGGCTATATATTATATAATATATATATTTATATATTTATATATATATTATATATATATAATATATATATATAATATATATTATAGTATATAAATATATATTATATATATCACAGTAGAGCATCATTCAAATATTATATATACTATATTGATTATATAATATATTATAATATATATATATATATCTTATAAGATATATATATATATAATATATATATTATATATATATCACCCATTAGGTGGGCTCGAGCGGCGGGAACAGAATGGGGACGTCTTCCATACCCCGTAGGCGTGAGGAGGGCGGAGGAACCCCCGCATCACCCAAATACCAAAGAGCGGGGGTTCCGGAGACCCTTCCGGAGGGAGGCGGAGAATCAGTCCTCTTCGTTCCCCGGAAGACGAGAGACCCCGCTCATTCCCCCCCTCCGTTACCTTCTCTCACTGCCATCGGGCGGTCCCTCTGCGGTCCCATTAGTTTTTTTTCTAAATAATTTTTTTTAAACTAATGGTACCTCAAGGGTTAGACGCCCAGATAGCAGGAAGTCGGGGTCTCTCAGGCCTTCCGGGAACGAAAGGTAGTACTAGTTCCCCCCCTCCGGGAGGTCTCCGGAACCCGAAACCGAATTATATGGGCATGTCGCGGGAGGTTCCTCCGCCCCTCCCCTACGCGGTATGAAAACGTCCCCCCATCTGTTCCCCGTCGTCTCGAGCCCCCTAATGGTCCGTTATATGATAGCGTATATATATATATATACTTATATATATGATATATTTATATATTATATATATATAATATTATATATATATATATGATAGTACTCAATCGCCTTCACGAAATCGGCACGAGTCGATCTAATACGACATCACGCAGCTTTGTTTCAACTTACTCGCTAAAATTTTCCACTGGTCAAATAAATTATGCCTAATATATATATATACTATATATATATATATAATATAATAATATATATATATAGATATTATATAATATATTGCGTAGTTATAAGAAATATTATATTATATTATACTTTATTATATTTTATTTTATTATTACAGAAATTGTTGCGAATTTTTTTTTTTTTTTTTTTTTTTAATATACGTAAAAGTAAATTTGGCTGAACAATCGAATGTCGGTTATCGTTCAATATCGCATATCGAAAAAATATTAATGCAATTCGATATATAAAAAATCGAAACAAAGCATCGATAGCGATATCCGCCTAAAAAAACGAGAAAATTAGCCGTTAAAATTTTCGGAACTTTATATTTTTATATTTTCTTAAAAATATATGCGTTAAAATACACGAAAATCCGTAAAATAAAACTTCAAAACTAATTTTTTTAAAACCATTTTTGTAAGTGGATTGTCATAATTTAATTATACTATGTACGAAACTGGAGTCACCAATCACTAATAATTACCGTAAATTAGTCGAACAAATTAATTTATAATCTGTTCAAAGATTATTTGACTTAGTATCTATCATAATGTCAAGTTACACTGAGTATACAACAAATTGGAATAAGCATGAGTAGTGATATCCCTAAAAAAATGAGTAAAAATAAACCGCTAGTTCACAAACAAATTTCTACACCAATTGGAACATGTATTTTTCTAATTACCTGAAACCCAAGTCGAGAATTACTCCACAATTACCCAAGTTTATCATATGACTACCAAACCTATTGACCGGTACATCACTAGACACAACCCCACCACTATTACACCCATTCTCCTCCACAAACTCTCAAACAACCTCATATTTCTACTTGCATAGCTGAAGTTGCAATCTCCCCTATTAATCTAGAACCTCATCGAATACAATTTCGACAAAAATGTTAAGTTAGGTATAATGCATCTGCAAATTTATATTCTAATCTGGTAAACAAATTAATAACTTTCCCACAGGTGGCCTGTACCTGCTCGCTGATCAAAAAAAAAAAAACTACAGTCGTCAACAACAAACATAACCTTATCAATATCATAAAACGTTTCATGAGATAAGGTATAGTAGCATTTTTAAATATTTTAAAGTTTGTATATTCTTGATTATGCCCCAACAATGCGGCTAAGATCATGAGCACATCACACGAGACTATCTCAGTTCACGCAAATTCCCTACCCTCACGACACTACAGTAAATACTATGACCAATCGGCATATGTTCGTGCAAAACCCTCACACAGCACCCTTGGGTCTTGTCAATATCACATATGCGACCAATTATTATTTATTTGCACAATGGCGTAGAACAGCCTTTACACCTTCTCCACTAAACAAAATTTAATTTCAAAGTTTCAACTTTGCAAATCAGCCCCAGCCCCGTCATCCTGAGATATGTCGTTATTTTGGCCGCAGGAGTTGCCAGAAGATTTTCAGAAAATTTGCCTAAAGCTGGTTTTAAAAGTAAGCAATTGTTTGAAAAATTTAAAGTAGATCCAATTTGAAATCATATTTTATAAAATTATTTACTTCTCATATATATCTCTTCTATTTTAGTTTTATTAGGATATAAAACTATTAGCTATATATTTCTCATACGGTATGGTATCTTCCATTATTAGTTTTAGCGGAATTTATGAGCTGCGTTTCCAGAAGCCCGACTGCAGCCCGTTTGCAAAATCGACTCGGAAACGCTTCAATTGAAAAAATTTACATTAGCGCAATAAAGAGAACAGGAAATTATGATGCACCGGAAACGGCGTGCCCGTCGGATCAACTGACAATTGTAAACAATGCCCGAGTTCCATCCGTTCGGTTCGTTCGTCCTACTCTGTTATTGTTTTTACTTTAAAAAAATGTTTAATTATTTTATAATTAGAATTTATTATTGCAGAGATAATAAAAGAGGAGAAGAAAGTGTTGCCGGCCAGGTAGGAGGTAAATGATTGGACTTATTGGTAATTCCACTCTTCTTTAAGAATAAAATCAGCTCTCTCTCTCTCTCTCTCTCTCTCTCTCCCTCTCTTCTCTCATCTCTCTCTCTCTCTCTTCTCTCTCTCTCATCTCTCCTCTCTCTCTCTCTCTCTCTTCTCTCTCCTCTCTCTCTCTCTCTCTCTCTGCTCTCTCTCTCTCTCTCTCTCTCTCTCTCTCTGTCTCTCTCTCTCTCATTGTATATCATATAAAATAAATATATATATATGATATAATATATATATATATATATATATATATATATATATATATATATTATATATATATATATATATATATAATATATATAATATATAATATATATATAATAGTATATATTATATATATTTATAATATATCCAGGGCTATATATAGGTAGGAGGGTGGTAGATCCTACCCACATTTTATTGGAATCTTTTAATAAATAAATTAAATGGTAAAGCTTAACTAAATTTGTAAAATTTTATATGAAATGTAAAAATAGACTCTGATTTTAAAAAAATTTAAAGAAAAATCAACTACTTTGTAATAACAATTTCTCACCTTCTTTCCACCAACCCTCTCGTGAGGGTCCATCCCTGTCGTTTGGCAATGCTTCTCCACAGGACCCCTCTTCGTACAGTCGATGTTCCTCCACTTGATCCAGCGTCCATCCCCTCTCGCCACAGCCGCCCCACATCCATCCTTTCCATCTTTCCTGGTCGTTCCCGCCGCGCTTCTACCTGCAGGCAGCCATGCAATAAAATCTGGCTGGGTATCTATCTTCATCCATTCCTCTGATGTGTCCTCGACCACCTCAGTTGTTGTCTCTCGATCAAATCCTCCACCGCCTTGACCCCCAACTCCTCTCTTTATTCATATCCTTCTTCTACTCTCTTCTGGTCACCCCCACTATACCTCAACACCCTCATCTCCGCCGCCACAATCTTACTCCTTGTTCTAGTTGTAAGTGTCCACGACTCCGACCCAAACAAAAGTACCGATCTCAGAATCGTGGTATAAATAAGTTTTTAACCTGTCTCCGTCACAGTCTGTTTCTCAGCAAGGATACAAAAGACCAACTTCCTCATAGATAGTTTCATTATTCTTTCCTCTTATTCACCTCCATCATTCCACTGTTGTTTTACCGTAACTTCCCAAATACTTTAAAGTTCCTCGCTATTTTTTATCTTTTCCCCACCTAATCTCTATGTTTAAGTTTCTCGTTCCTGCTATCCTTCACACTTCATCTTTCTCATATTCATCTTTCAAAATCCCCCCGTCGCAGCACCTCCCTCCCATCGATCATACTTCGGTAAACGTCTCCCTGTCTCTTCAACCAGAGCATATCATCCGCCATAATGCAATTACAACAATCTCCTCTCCTCTACACCAATCTCTCGATACACTTGTCCACATACAGAATAACAACAACGGTGACAACACCTCTCCCTGTCTAACACCTGTCTTCAATCCAAACCACTTGTCCTATCCCATACGCTGTCCTGACGGCACTTTCACTTACTGTGTAAAGTCCCATCACTCTAATCAACTTTGGTTCTATCTGGTAGTAACGATTCTCGAGTGTTCCCAAAGGTTTACCCTAGGTACACTGTCAAATCCTTCTCTAAATCCACAAAAGCAATATACATTTCCTTATCCCACTCCCAGCTCTTCTCTATCATCATCTTCAGAGAAAATAATAACAATTAATAATTAAATTCATTTGGAAATTTTCTTTCCTACCCTGTTCTTAAAAGTAAAACTCAAAGCCATGGGCGTACGTAGATTATTCATATTCATATAAAATTATAGAAAAAGCCAAGCGTCATACCTTTGCTGTTCGAGGCGAAAAAATACCAAATTCGCGAGTACGAATCAACTTTCGTTCAACTACGAAATATTTAAATTTTTTATTGTATCTCTCTCTCTCTCATCTCTCTCTCTCTCTCGCTCTTCTCTCTCCTCTCTCTCTCTCTCTCTCTTCTTCAATTTATAATATAAGTAAATATTTATATATATATATATAATATAATATATATATACTTATATATATATATATACTAATATAATATATATATATAATATTTATATATATAAGCTGCCTACCAATTATAAACTTCAAGGTACGCCACTGATAGTATATATATATAAAATATATATTATATATATATATATATATATAGTATAGTGTATATAATATATTATATATATATATATATATATTATATATATATAATATATATATTATATATATTATATATATATATATATATAGTATATCACTTGGCATATTTTAGTACTGTACTGTGACTATTTTTTCTGACAAAATTTTCTAGAGTTCAAAAAATTTTCTGAATTTGAATTTAAAGTAATTTTAGTTTTTAAAAAATTATTACCGCACTTCTGCATAATTCCAGAAGCTTGCAACTAAAAGAATTTTCTTAAAAACTTACTTAACTTTACTAGTTCATACTTAGAAAATTTTTTCAGAAAAAAGTCACAGAACAGTATCTACAAATATGTCATATATATATATTATATATTATATAATATATATATATATATATATATTAATGATATAGCTATATATATATATATAATATATATATATTACTATATATATATATATTATATATATATAATATATTTATATATATATATATATATAATGATATATATATATATAATAAATATATATTATATAAGATTATAATTATTATATATATAATATATATTATATATATATAGTTTTAAAATAAAATAAAAGTTTCCTATTTTCTTCATTATTATTTTTGTTTATAGTTTAAGGTATCTCATTTTCCTGTGCATTTTCATAAAAATCGGGCTGACAACCCTCTGTAACATACATATAATAATATATATTATAATATAATATATATATATATATATATTATATAATATATATATTATATATATATAATATAATATATATATATTATTATATATTAAAAAATTTAACGGGATCCATTCAATTTAGCTCCTGTCATTTCGCCATACTCTTAAAAATAAATAAGGTGGGTGGCTAAAAACTTGACGTACTTGAAGAAAATCTTGCTATTAATATCACATCGGCAGAGACGATACGAGAAACTGCTATGACTTCCACCAAAGAAATTTCTGAAATGATACGATATTATATTAGTACCCATAGCGGAAATGGTTAACTTAAAATATTAAAAATCTTTTGCAAAATCATTTTCCTACACGTGCTTTGTATAAAAATTTGTTTGCTAAACAAAATTTCCTCCGCGCCCGCCCGTTTGTTAATTAATTCCCGAAATCGAGAATTTAACAACAGGCGCCTGACTGTGACGTTTACATGACGTAGAAGTGCGCAACGGGCTCTGGAAAGATGCCATGTACGCCTTGAAGTGCCCGTCCGGGCTTTTCTGGAAAAGCAGCTTTATATTGTTCATGATAAGAGCAATTTTGCACAAATTTCACTAAAAAAAATTAACCAATAAGCTCTGTATCCACAAACTGTGACTCACTGAGAATCTTGTCCTATGAACTTTGGAATTTTGATGAATCTTTTGCTGAGAGTTGACCAAATTGAAATCTTACCAGAGAATCTGACACAAAGATTTTATTTCTCATTTCTTTCAATAGCAGCTGCAGTAGACGCCCATCATTTCATCCTTAAAATTTAAATACATCAAGAATGGCGCTAATCGGAGTTCTGTTTTAACTCTTACTGCTTTTAAAAGTTTTTATTAAATGATCTTTTATGTTTCACTTCATTGCCTATCCACTCTTGTGAAGGAGAGAATCACGAGCTCTTATTAAGAATGGTTCACTTACCTTGAACTCCTGATGGCCTGAGGGGCAGTATTTTGCCTGCCTGGAGGGACGACATATGTCCATCGTAGGTAAGGTCCGCTTTAAAAAAAATTGCGAAGATGGCTTTAATCTTCAGTACTTTATTGATTTTGTAAAAAAAAATTATTCATAACCACTTAAGTTGATGTTAGTGTGAATGGTTCTGGAACAGTTTCTCTCCTCCCTTTCTTGTATTGTATTTATATTTGCAAAAAATTTTTGTTTCTACCACATACGAAATAATCAGCTCTTTCATCTTTCCACTCAACCCATTCTTCCACATAACTAAACCACCTTTAGATGTGCGCCACTCAAATTTTACCCTTCCTGAGAATTATGGATACCTCCTTTTCTCGTAAATTTTCTTGGAAAGAAGACAGCGTTTCTCTCTCTAAAAAAAATGCTTCTAAGAAGTTAAATATTTTAAGATTCTTTTGGAAGTTTACAATATTGCCCAAGTTGTTTGCCCTCTATAGGGATGTCGTTCAACCTTGTATTAAATACTCTTCTAATATCTGAAATGGTTTCATTTACGTACTTTTATAGGCATTTATTTTTCTTTAGCTCCTAACCCTTACGCTCACTAATTATCTCTCCCCGGTTTTTCTCTCTAGCTGTTGAGTTTTGTTCCATCACTATTATAAAACTTTCTCAATTATAATGGACGATGCTCTCCTAAAAAAATTAGGTCTATGACTTGAGAGTTCAAAGAAATACAAAATGTAAATGCGATGGCATAATTAAAGTAATGTCATAATTCAAAATCTGGAAAAAGATTGGAGCTAATATAATAACATTTTTTTCATTTATTTATACTTATTTAGCGGTCAAGAATTATCTTGATTGAAAGTTAAGAAAATAATTGTTTATAAATTTTTTTAAAAGGTATGAATTTTTTTTAACTTTTAACTGTTAAATATTATTCCAGTATGATTATTATAAAATCCGAAATGTTTATTTTCTGTTTTATTGTGATAAAATGTTTTAGAAGTTGATGTCATAAGAATTATTTTTTATATAGTTAAGAAGAAATCAGAATTTTTATGTTATATAATAATATACTATTATTATATATCTATAGTATATATCTGATTATGTGATATTTTATGTTACATTATTAAACTATATTTTAATTAAAAATATGAAGTATATAAATACATAACAATCAATGATATTTTCAAAGTAGAAGTAACGCAGATACTTTAGTTACTTGAAAACTGGTACAAAAATTAGGTTCTATATATCAACTATTTATAGTAATTAAGTAATTAGGGACTGATATTGATTTATTCATATGGTTCTCAAATTTTTCGATTCGCGGGGTTCGGCTTCCCTTTTGACTAATTCAAGTTTGCCGAAGTCACCCCAATGTTATAGTACTTCAAAAAGAACGGTGTTTAACAATTTAATAAAATATCAGTCTATTATGCCCTAATCATACTAAAATTACATTGGATATTACATGATTACAAGGCATAGTTATGTGCCAAAGCATTCTCAGGATTTGTTCTTCTGAATTAATATTTAGCTAGTTAGTATACTATATATATACTTATTATCATTATCTTACATATAGTATGTATTACATTTATTTATCATCCAATATATACTATAGATATATAAATATACAACTATTGTATATATAATATAATATAAATGTTTATAATTATTATCTATATATTATATATTATATTATTATAATATATATATATATCATATTTATGTATATTACCTCCTTTAATATATATATATATGTATTATTTTATATTTAAGGAATTCGAGGTGGGGATGGCAGGAATGGTGTTAGAATGATGGAGAGATGGAGATGAGTGGAGGGGGTTGCCCTACCTATTATATTGCGGATGTGTTGGTTCTGTGTAAGGCGGATATCTGAAGAGAGTTTGTAAGAGGATGTGGTAATGAGATTTTGGAAGGTATGTAAAAGGAAGGGGTTTGAAAACCGTCTTATTTATAGAGTAAGGTTATGGTTGTGTGTGAGGACATTCCTCAGTGTGAGGTTATGTTAGAATGGTGAGTCAGCCTGGAGCAAGTGTCTGAGTATTAAATATTTGGTTGTGTTGGATGAGAAGGGAACGGTGATGCAGAGTGTAAGTAGGAAGTTTGTGAATGGAGGAAGGTTGCTGAGCTGCATTAAGATCGTTGGTGAACGTGTATATCCGGGACGTAAGTCTGAGTGCGCTAGTCTTACATGAGGTAGTGTTGTTACCTGTGTTTTGTTGGGTCGTGGACTTATGGTCCTGGAATGATACGGAAATCTATAGATTAAGTTCAATGTGATCAGATTTCGAACAATGGACATTTAGGGGCATGCTAGAGTGTGAGTAAGAATAAAGTAAATAGGAATGAACGTATTAGAGAAGTTGTGTGGTGTGAAGAAAGGGGTAAATGAGAGAATAAGATGAAAGTATGCTTGAAAATGGTTAAAGTTAAGGGGAAAGGATGGATGATGTCGGTTGGTTAAGCGGAATGTATAGTGGAGAGGTGTTGGGAACCGACTCGGATTGGGAGCCGAAGAGGAAAGTGGAGATTGAGCTGGTGAACGAATGTCTGAAGGAAGAGAAATGTGAGTTTGGCAAGGCGAGATAAGGTGCATGAATAGGGAGAGATAGCGCGGGGTTTTGTAGGGGACAGGTATTGTGGCGCCCCTCGGCCAAGGGATGAACCGCTACATGACGAGTTTCCAATAGTGAGGGTGCCGTCGCGGTCCCGATGAGCTTTAAGAGGTGGACTTTCTGTCTGTGGAGAGCTTTCAACTAATTAAATGGTAGCGAGAGGGGGCAGGGTAAGGCTGAGACTTTCTTTCGACATTTTGTCATTACTCTCTCCTACTGCGTTTACTTTGCTCGATGGCTTCGTAGCCCGCTCCTTACTTCTGCCCAATCTTGGGAAATAAGCGTTAGGTGAAGAAAGAAAGAAGAAATATATATTAGTATATTATATAATATATATCATTATATCTACTATTATATTATATATTATAATATTAATACTATATAATTAAAATATTATATATAATATATATATATTTTATAAATATATTATATTATATATTATATATTTTAGTATGATATATATATATATTAATTCATTTTATATTAGTCATATATATTATTATATATATATTATAGAGTATATAATAATATATTTATAGTATATATATATTATATTTATATTTATATATGATATATAGTATATATATAATATATATTAATAAGTTAATAAATAAATTTACCTTTATTTAGTCATTAGTGGGATGGGATGGATGACTCTGTTTGATCTGGCCCAACAACAGTTGTTTCGAAAATTGGAATCTAGATTGGTCAGCCACTCAGCTCCGCATGTTTTCGTTTTCCTATTGATATTTAAGTTTTTATATACAGCGACAGCCCGATAAATCCCGCTTCGCATAAATAGAAGTTCAAATGGATATTAATATATGAATTTGAGCTTTACCGCCTCAGAAGTAGGTTTCTCATTTTTTACTGACATCACAAAATGAGTGTTAATCTTCCATGACACTAAATTTATATTTACACCGAATTGTCGCAAGACAGTTCAAAATTAGAGTTTCTTCTTTTTTCAGGCAGAACATCCCTCCTGGGGAAAAGCAACATTATGATCCTTGAATCCATGAATTTATCCATATGATCGTTTTAAAATATTTCACAAACCCGAATAAGCTGTGATTAGTGTTCTTCAAAAATGGATTTCATTATAATCGAAAGAAATCAATCCCATTTGAGGTCAAAAAGTGTTGCAATATTGGAAACATTCTTTCTCCTCCATCTTTTAATTTATTTTTTATTTTCCATAATTTTACGTTGTTTTATGAAAGCCAGAAATTTGTGCTCAAACCATCTCTTTCTAAAATTGTGCATGTATGCTTCCCTGAACAGGGAAGCATTCAGAGCATTACAGACTTTTTTAAAAAATATCACATAGTTAAGCTTAGCTTTAAGCAGAAATCTTTCGATTACCTTAAATAATCGAGCATATTGTGGTCTTCCTCTTTAAGGAAAATATAAATATTTCCTGTCGCAGTCATCATTCGAGTTCGATCCAATACGTGTACCGAAGCGTTAAGAGCCAGTCGTGAAGTCTAAGTAAAAAAAACACAATGTACACGATCCAGGTCGAGCGCGTCGAATAATCTCTCTGAAATAACCTGCTTACAATCGAGTTTCTCTAATAAAAATTATGACCTACATTCACTTACATATTGATACGTGTTAATTAGGACATCAGAAATTTTTGGTGTGAGTGCTTCCCCTGTGATAATGCATGGGTCCACAGTTGCATCAGGACCTTTGGTCTATCGAAATAAGTGCTCTACAATCCTCCGTAACATCCGGCTAGCCCGTATCCGCAATCAGTCGCATAGACCCAACGCACTTGCCTCTCCAATTTATTTTGCCATATATAAAAAGTATCGAAGGATCTTCGAAAGATCTTGTAGCATTTAGCACCAGTAATAATACTTTTTCAAAAGAGAAGTTCTACAATGTTTATACTGTCCGTTAACCGCACATAACAATCAAATGGGCATCTTATTATTATCTGTGGCTTCATCCAGCTGAAGCCCAAATTCATATCCCTTATATACTATTATTTTAATATCAATTTATTGCTCAATTGCTATTTGCTGCTGTATTCGGCGACTGATGGTGTCTTATTGGAGCGGGCAGCTTATTGCAAAGCAGCTTTCCAGCATAGACTCACCGATCAATATAGTTCACCATACCTACAGCGCTCTAGGTAGAATCAGTATCTTCCGGGCGATAGTATGCGATTACTTACTATTTTGCAATTCTAAATGTGCCACCAATGTACTCGCACTCACGCCCAAAGAATTGCTTGAGACTTAGTTGCTGCTTAGTTAAAACTACCACTTTTGCTTGATTAAATCTTCTCGAGACTTCTTGTAAGATAGTGCCCGAGATTTAATACCATTAGTGGCATGATTGGTTAGTTTAAAATGACGTTTCACGTTACTCTGGTACCCTAATGCACGTCTGGTGGAAATTTTCTATGCAAAGTAAACCCTGCTCGGCACTATCTTCACCACTGGAATTTCTGGTCGGACGTAAACCCAAAATCAAATAAAAACTGTCATCTAGTCTTTCGATATTATAATGCTTCTTCATGCCTCGTAGTCACTGGTTGACTGAAATGTATCTTCTTTACTTTACACTCTCATAACGACTACTTTATTCTTTTAATTAAATAATGATTACCATTTTTAAATATTACGCAAGAAATAACTTTTTTTTCAAAAACCACAATTCTAGTTCGCCACAGTTAATAGAATTCATTTTATACTGAAATCAATATAGTATGACAATTTTCTAAAACAAATAATATATATATATATAGAGTATATATTATTATATATATTATATATATATTATAATATAATATATCATATATATATATATATATATATTAATATATATATAAATTATATATATAATAGTATTATATATATATATATATATATATATATTATATATATATATTATATAATATATATTATTTATATAATATATATATATATATGCCAGCCCTAGAAGAGCCACTATCCATATCTCAAAAACTAAACCTAGCAGCTACCTGGGAAAAGGTATACATTGCTGGAATCCTGGCAAAATTTTACCTTTAGTGGAAAATCTGTTAAATAAAAAATAAAAAAAAAAAAAAAAAAAAAATTAATAAAAAAAAAAAATCTATTCATCGAAAACTACAAAAGCTACAGGGAATTGAAATACATTTTTGGAATCCTTGTAAAATTTAGGTTCGGAAAATGTAAAAAAATTAAAATCAAAAAATTAACAAAAATTGGCTATTTTTTTTTGGGGGGGTGCCTGGGACATAGTAATATATATATTTTAATTTGTAAAGGTATTACAAGGCATTTAGGGGGCTCGAGCCGACGGGTGAACCAGGGGGGGACGTTTTTCCATACCCCGTAGGGGAGGGGCGGAGGAACCTACGCGACACCCAAATACCAACGAGTGGGGGTTCCGGAGACCCTTCCCGGAGGGGGGGGGAAAATTAGTCCTAAGCGTCCGTAGTTCCCCGATAGGCCGAGTAAGACCCGACCTGCCCATCTATGTGCGGTTATTATGATCCTTGAGGGTATTCTTTTGTTAAAAAAAAAGCAAAATTTAATAGAAAGTCCTATTTTATTTTAACGAGTAAACCAATAAAAGGTCTCTAAAATAGGCTCTCTCTAATCATATTAATATAATTATTTTAAAACAATATTTTTTTTTATTTTTTTTACATTTTTTCTTATCAACTTTTGGAGAAGTTCCCAAAAATGTATTCCTTTTTGCTGTAACTATTTTAGTAGTTTTTAGAGATTATAATATCTTATATTTTTTTTTTTTTTTTTTTTATTTTTTTTTTACATTTTCCGCACTAAAATTGGAACGTAGCATCATTCCCAGCAATGTATATCCTTTTCCTCTGGTAGCAATGTTGTAGTTTTTGAGATATGGATTGTGGCTCTTCTAGAGGCTTAACCCATTATATATATATATATATATATATATTAATATATATATATATAATATATAATATTAATATATATATATTATATATAATAATTATATATAGTATATAATTATATATATATATATATATATATATTATATAGTATATATATAATATAGGAACTTTCGCTTTAAAAGTATGTAACCAATATATATATCGAACGAGCGATGTAATCGATTTTTTTTCGATTATTTTCAGGCAATATAGAGCGACAAGGTTGCCAATAAGTATTTTTTTAATAATTTTTAAACTAAAGAATACCTGGCAAGATTAAATCGCCAAGATATCAAAGAGTCAGGGTCTCTCGGCCTCAGCGGGGGACGTAACTAAGTGGGGTAGGACTATTAATTCGTCACGCCCGCTCTTGTCGCCACCGTCGGCTCGAGCCCTCTTAAATAATATAATAAAAATAATAAATGAAACAAAATTATCATAATATAAAAATTAACATTGATTAAATATAAAATGCAAACATGTGGTGGCAACTTTTTCTCTTCTTATATTGGAGTTTAAGTTAACATGTCACAGTGTATGGTTAGACGATTAAGGTTCAGCTAATATTTTCCAGATAATATAATTTAACATTTTTATGTATAACATCCTTTTAAAGGGAATAGTGCCTAATATATATATATTATATATATTAATATATAATTATATATATGTTAATAACTTTTTTTGTATGTATATAATATATATTAATTATATATATATATATAATATATATATTATATATATTAAATATTAATATGGAAGTATATAATATATATATTAATTAATGATTTAATATATTTAAAATTAATATTAAATTAATATTTAATAATACTATTATATAATAATTATATATTAATTTTTTTAATTATCCAATTATGACTGACAAAATCACTTCGATCACAATGAATTGATCTAAGTCTTTATATTTTTAACTCAGAAATAAAAGTTTTAATGTAGAATCAGACAACTATTAATAACGTAAAAAAAAAAATAAACGTTCGATGACTTTGCCAATTATTTTAATTTTCATAATCTCGTAATTTCTATAGATCTTCCGTTTTTCTATAACACCAGATTTCGTGTTTAAAAAAATAAAATGAGGATTAACATAACTAAAGCAACTGACTTACAGTTGGGAAATTGAATGATTAGAAAATTTTAAACGAAAACTGAAAATACATATGAAATGTTCAAATCTTCGCGTTACTGCACTGGACCCCTGAAGGGGAAGCTAGTCGTCACCCCAGGGTTGACGTCGTCACACAGTTTGATGAGCACTGAGTATATATTATAAAGTATGTTAATATATATCTATATATAATATTATATTATAATTAGTATATGTATTATTTTATATATCGTAGATGAAATTTGACTATATTATTAATTAATATATAGTATATATAATATTTATAGTATTTAATATATATATATGGTGATATTTCCTGAGTTAATAAAACCACAAATTAACCGCAACGGCGTAGATCGTTTTGTACGATAAGTTGCTTTCGGAAACGAAACCGTAAACTCTGGCAACAAAATTTCACATAAACTAACATTATATTTATAATTATTATATATATATTAATTTACATAGTATTTATTATATATATTTATATATAGTATATTATATTATATTATATTATATTATTCTTTATAATTAATACTATTATATATATATAATTATTATATATATATATATATTATAATCATTTAGTATATTTTATTTAACATTTTATATTAAATTTTGTTAGGCCCCTTATGGTTAGGTTATGTGATTAGGTTTAGGTACCGGTTAGGTAATACCCAAAGTTAAGTTATAACGTGTAGGGTTTAGGTAGGTTAGGTTAGGTTAAGGTTAGGTTAGGATAAAGTTAGGTTCAGGTTAGGTTAGGTTAGTAGTTAGTTAAGTAAAAGTTATGGGTTGGTTATTTAATACATTTCTTTATGCTAAACACTCTCCAATATCCCTTTTTTAGCTACTCCCGATATTTTTCCTTTTTACGCTGTACTCCCTTTGACTGCTATGTGTGGAAAATCAAATTCTTTTTCACATTTTTTAATTATTTTTATCATTTTTATATTTTTATCATTTTTACTATTTCTGCTGCAAAATGCCTGAATATATTATATTATATTAACTGCTTCCAATTCCTACATTTTCTCATAACACTCTCTTATGAACCTATATATATATATATATATATATATATATATATATATATATATATATATACAGATAGATAGATATACTTACACATTCGCAAATATATATATATATATATATATATATATATATATATATATATAGTATATATATATATATATATATATATATATATATATATATATATATATATATATATTATTATGAGTATATTACATATATATATATATATATATATATATATATATAAGTATATATATATATATATTATTATATATTATTATTATTATTATTATATATATATATTATTATTATTACTACATATAGATAGAGATATACACATATATATATATATATATATATATATATATATATATATATATATATATATATATATATATATATATATATATATATATATATATATATATATATATATATATATATATATATATATATATATATATATATTATACCTATTAGAGAATGTCAGAATACTTGCATTCACATTAACGAATCCGAATATTCGCATGGTTTTCGACATTCGAATTCATATTTTCATACATGAATGTTAAAAAATATATTCGTTCACATTCGCATTCATGAATATTAAAAAAAATAAATTATTCGCAATCCCACTCGGACTTGTTGAAAAATATTTAGCTAGTTTTGTGATGTAGTAGAAGTAAAAAGAGAAACATTCGAGGTCAAACAATATTGATATATATGTGCGTGACGTTCTGATTCGTATTACTTTGTTATTGTATTAAATGAAATTCGCAAAGTGAATACTTTGCAATCATAAATTTGCATGGAATGGAAGAGCGGCATCATTGCTTATATATATATATATATATATATATATATATATATATATATATATATATATATATATATATATATATATATATATATATATATATATATATATATATATATATATATATATTATTATCTGTATTATTATATTATATATACATATATATTATATATACATATATATTAGCATATTATTATTATATATATATATACATATATATATTATTATTATTCTTACAAATTAAAGCTGCATACTATATATATATATATATATTATATATATATATATTTATATATTATTATTATTATATACATATACTATATTATATTTATATATATATATATATGTTATTATTATTATTATTATATATATATATTATTATTAGTTAAATTATGTATATACATATTATATATATATATAACATATATATATATATATATATATACATATTATTATTATTATTATTATATATATATATATATTATTATATATACATATATATATATACATATATATTATATATATATATTATAATATATATATATATATATATATAAAGCATATATACATATTATGTTATTATATATATATATATATATATATATATATATATATATATATATATATATATATATATATATATATATATATATTACCATTCCCTGAACGTCACGTGGGTAATTATCTCAGTGGCGTATTCAATATAATGTTAACGAAATGGAATGTATTTCCACATGATGTTCACTGTGTCATGATGAGAGATGCTGGGGTCAAAATAAAAAAAGCTTTGTTTTTTTTCTTGAGTGAATAGCACAAACTTCGTCAGTCTTCAACAATACCTCACGATTAGAAATTGTGTGACATCTCAAACAATAGAAGCGAAGTTCTCTCAAAATGTAGGTCAACTGCAGCACACACTTTAATCATTCGACTATGACTCGAGAAGAACTAAAGAAAATACAGGTTGGGATTACTATCCCAAAACTTCCCGTATTTCATGATGCTACCACGCTCTTTAACAACTCTGCAAATGATGACAATGATGCAAGTACTTAATGTATAATCTCTCTGCTTCTATGGTCGCTCTAATGATAAACTAAATATCTTAACATCTCAAGACATTTCTATTCTAACCATCCGTATCACAATACTCCAACGTTTTCAAGATATCACGACGATAATTAGCAAATACACTTCATTAATAGTGGACGTCATTCCTCTCGTAATTAATCTTAAGAGAGTATTATTATTAACCTCAGACAATGACAGTAAAAGAATAAAAACTATGAGAACAACGATATTGAGAATAATTAACATAAGGTTCAATTTGAGAAAGACCAACTACTTGTATTCCATAGTTACGTTTTCGGACCCTAGATACAAATTAAAATTTTTCACTTCAGTTTTTCACAGAGAAAGGTAAAGTCAGTGGTGGCCGAAAATGTGATGAATTTCAAAAAATGTAAGTCTGAAATTGTTCAAAAAAAAAAAAAACAACCAAAGAATAGCAAATGTTACTCAGACCATTCCACGAGGATCACTTTCACAGACGTCATGAATGAAATTCTACATTCAAGGTTTCAGGCATTGATGATAAGGTTGATCAGATGTCTGAACAGGCATAAAATCGTCAACCAGTACGAAAAAGAGAAACGCATTTCTCCTGACGGAGAGAAGACATATCCACATCTTTCACAGTTAGCAAGGACTTATACCTTGCCTGTCCGCCATAAAGTGTTGCCAGATAGCGTCTCTTTAGTATTTCAGGTCTGATCTATGATGAAAAACGTAGAAAATTAAATGCTCAGAGATAGTAGAAAAATTATTGTATTTGAAGTATTAGTTTCAAATATTTATTTCAACTATTAATCATGCTATCAACTGTAACTCTACAAATTAATGAAGAGGTTTACTTAAGAGAGAGAGAGAGAGAGAGAGAGAGAGAGAGAGAGAGAGAGAGAGAGAGAGAGAGAGAGAGAGAGAGGGCGAAGACTGGGCGAAGGAGATTGATGGGATGAATGTATGAGTGAGTCTTGGTTCTACATCCTGATAACATAGAAAATTGCATGCATTTTTGTCATAAAATATTTTATGGCTCTAAACCTACAACAAAGGCAAAATATTCCACTTATGCCTTGTATAAAAAGAGTCACATTTTTGACAATATGAAATATTGGCATTCGCAAATATTTAAAAAAATTATTCGCATGCACATTCGTATTTGAAAATATTAAAAAAAAAAAACATTCGCATTGGAGAATATTAAGAAAAATTATTCGCATGTACATTCGTATACGCAAATCATTCGCATTCGTATTCGCATTTAATCTTTCACTATATTATTAACTGTTATTTTTCTTCCCTTTGAAAGGAGAGATGGAGAAAAATGGTAGAAAAGAACCCACCCAAGCTCAAACCAAACACAAATCTTTCAAGCAGGCGCAGATACATACTTTAAAGTGCGAAATATTAAATTCAGCTTGAAAGAAGGGGGCCCCAAAACGAGCAAGCCTGGAGAGTCAATTTCACCCTAAATTCAAGTGAAATCAATGGCCACCTTGTTCTACGAAGGGGCTGGGACAGGGGTGCAATGAGAGTGGATAATTTCCCTCTTGCACAGCGTTCCCCAACCGGGTCCACATGAGCCCCCAAGGGATCCACAGAATTTTCAAATTTATAATTTAGATTTTTATATTATATTTGGATTGGATCAATTATTATTAGCTTCTACTAAAATACAAATAAATATTTAATTTAGAAATATTAAATATGGGTTTATGGGTGTCCACATACGTAAAGTTAGGACTAAGGGGGTCAGTAAGCAAACCAGGTTGGGAACCCCTGCTCTAGCACATACCGTCTATGTAACTATAGGAAAGAGATAAAGCGCCAATATCGGATCGAAGAGACAAAGGGTCAAGAGAATTAGAAAGTAGGGGAGAGTTAATCTTTTAGCCTTAGACTCACCCTTTCCAAAAAATGTTTGAGACTGGAGCCCAAAGCCCCCAGATGTGATAACAGTACTCCTTACAAGGGAAAAAATATGTGAGACTGTAGCCTCAAGCCCCCAGATGTGAGAACAGTACTCCTTACAAGGGCAAATAAAACCCTAATTTAGTTGGAGGAGTAACTGTGCTGAAGAAAGAAAATCTCTCTGAGGATGAAAAGAACTTTCAGCTTCTTTCAGGCTGCTTTGTCAATCGCTTCAACGTGAGCATATATATATATATATATATATATATATATATATATATATATATATATATATATATATATATATATATATATATATATATATATATATATATATATATATATATATATATATATATATATATATATAAAGATCTAAATTTAAGTGCAAATTTTAATTCTGCAACCATTCCACACACACTCCAGACAAAGAAAATTGCTCTGGAGTTCCTCAGCGAAAGGAACACTGACAAGTGAATGACAGGCTTAGCAAGCCGGTTTAAGTACAAACATAAAATAATTACATAAAATACTGGATAATTATTATTAATCAATTAAAATTAAGCAAAGCTTAATATAAATAAGTGTTGTAAATCCCGCTATCACGCAGCTTTTAAGAAATAAAAAAAATATCATCTCAAGTTGAAGGATATTTTTTTTTATATAAAATATATTTTTTTGCCTCAAATTTGCATGCATAAAATTATTTTGAAAAAAGCATTCCGAAGTATTTAACTTGAAATTTTACCCTTAAATGACCATTTTAATGGAGTGTTAAATTTAACAACGAGCAACAAGTATGTCTTCAAGTATATGAAAAGACATAATATATACATAATATATACATACCATAACTTCCCACATGCGAACAAATATATATATATATATATATATATATATATATATATATATATATATATATATATATATATATATATATATATATATATATATATATATATATATATATATATATATATATATATATATATATACGTATATATATATATATATATATATATATATATATATATATATATATATATATATTGAAGCGGGCGCAATGAAAACGCGCAAAGCGTTTCACGATAAATGCGAAAACGGTTAAACACCTAATCTTGAAACTGAACGAAGTATACCGATTTCGAAAATGCGAAAGCGTTTCACGATAATGAAATACACCACCTTCAAATGGAACGAAGTACAAC
>JABUQX010053020.1:0-14094 GCA_015478945.1 Trachelipus rathkii
TCATTATTTGATATATCACTTGCTTTACACCCGGCCCATTCGTCCCCTCTTTATTCTAGTTGTTCCGCCTACTACTAATCTGGGTTTTGCCCCCCCGCCAAAAAATGTTGGGTCCACCCTTTACACAATTTCCCGGCTATGTAAACTTAGCAACAACGAATAAAGTTCATTTAATTAACTAAATTCCTCATGCTTTCAACTCAAACAGCATCGACAGTATGGCAGCTTGGAAAGCTCGCAGGTGGACTCCACTAAATTGTTACTTGAATACTTGTTTAAAGTCTAGGTTCCTTTCAAATTGTTAATATATAAAAATACCAGAATACGACTTTATACAATTATAGGTTGCATTATTGTTGCCCTTTCCTTTGGTGGTCATCGTATAGACCTCTAACTTTCTCTATTTTCAATTCCAATTGCATTAATAAACGACGGCGATAATGTTGTGTTTATGTGACACTTACGTTGAAACTACGGTACCCTTCATGGGCTAATGATAGTATATAGGGTGCCCCTTTTTCCCTTCTTCCCATCTTTTATCGCCCCATCAATACTTTAAAGGTCAAAAACCTTAGTTTTCTAAATAAGTAGATTTATATTAGTAGTTAACCATTTTTAACTCAACATATTAATGCTATTTCCCCTACCTGCATTCTACTTATATAATCCTACCCCCCCTCACCTTTTACTAGTTCCATCATAAATAAACAATAAGGTTTTATGGATAAGATAAAGTAATGATTGCTAATGTGATAATAGAATATATTCGGAGCAGGTCTGCTTCCCTTTTTTGGGCTTCAGCTCCATCCCCCAATCCAAGCAGCGGCTCCAGCTCCTCCAAATAACTTTCGGCTCTAAGGCCCAGGCTCTCCAGCCCTAATTTTCATCCAACATATGTCCTAAATATTTAAACTCTGATACTTGTTCCAATTCCTCACCATCCAAAATCACTTCACACCATAGATGACCGGCCGGAACGGGCCTGGGGACCCTCCCACTTTATGGGCATACTGGCCAAGAATGTTGGTGGTTCATTTCCTTGCTCACTAAGGATGGACTCTAACAAGAACTCCCCGTTACACCGCAATCCACTCCACAAAATAACACAAATGTCCCATTTTACCCTCTTATGTCGACTCCCGTTCTCTTTTTTTTTTTTTTTTTTATTCTCTCCGCAACTTTTTCCAATATTTGTCTAATTTTCTGCCCACTACAGTTCTGTTTAAATACATGGCACGCTTTTGATATTGCAACGTACCTTCTTTCATCAAAATTTCACCTCCATTTACTCCCTTCAATCCATTTTTTCCTTCGTCGGTCTCCGGAAGAGAAAGTCGCTTACAATCTAATCTCACCAGCTATACATCCGCTTAACAACCGGTTGTCATCCCATTCCTTCCCCTGACCAAACCATCTAATACATTATCTTCATTCATAGGCGTCATTTTTATTTCTTTTCCCTTCTTTATATTTAATTTAACCTCATACACTACATCCTGTAATAGTCTTCATCCTGCTTTCCAATCTTTTCACCATCTAAAGACTTTTGCAACTGAAACCTTATAAAGCAATTTGTATAGCCGCTCTGACAGGACAACAATTCATATGGTTACTCTTAATTATTAATCTCGCCTATATAAGATATCTTACAGAACCATAGTCACATTGACTCACTAATTAACATTAGAACGAACACAGTACAAAAAACCTTAAACATTCCACGCAAGACACTAGCGCACTGAGACTCTAGCTCCTTTTCTCATCATCACAAAAGGAAGTTGCACAAATAGCGACAACTTCACAATGCCTCCTTATCTTATTAGTCATGCAAACCTAATACTTACAAGCCTGGACCTACTACGGACCACAGACACTGAAACCCCGCATATCGTCAGTATCCTCTTCTTTCCGGGCAAGCCCATATAAATAACTATTACAAAAATGAAAACATCCTAGAAGAGAAGTAAAGCCTCATCAGGCTCCAGCTGGCCAGCAATTTGTTTTTGGGTACTCTAAGATTGCTATATCTTTTACACCAACTCTCCTGGAGGGGAGCTGTCTCCGTACCTCTAACAGAAGAGCCTCTTACTTCCGTGACTTACTTTAACTTTCAACCCATCCTTTTTATCCACACCCTCCAATCTGTGTCTCTACCAATCCTCTCTCTCAACATCTCCCTTCAGATTGGAACCTCAACAAAGACCATATTATATATAATACTATATATATGATATTATATATATATATATATATATATAAGGGCCCTCACTTTAATTTATATAATATATATATATATATATATAATATGTCTTATATTATTTATATATATATAGATTATATATAAATATTTATTATATATACACTCACAACTATCCAACTAGATATCATTGATCTATATATATATATATAATATATAATATATATATATATATAATATATATTATGATATACATAAATATATTTATGATATATATATAATACTTAATAATTTATTTATATTATATACTTATTTATATATATATATTATATCCCCGATGAAGACACATTAAAACAATTGTAGAATTAGATAGTAGGATGAATCCTTTAAGTAAATGCAATGAAACATTTGACAGAAAGATGAGGAAAAACAAATTTAATTTTTTTTTTTTTAACAATTAAAATGAAAGAGAAAGTGTAGAAAATGTGCAGGAAGAGTAACATATTATTGACATGGTTTAGAGTAGTCCTACAATTAGGACGAGAAAAATTTCTCAACGTTTCGAAATATGGGTGGCAAAAGGAAGAAGTAATTCGTTTAATCCGAGAAAGAACAGTTTGTAAGGATAAATAGATTAGAATTTGAAGAAATAAATGATTTTATTGCCCTGGTCCGCAACAAGAGTGCCAGTGCTGAAAAGTGAGACTCAATTTGGGGAAAAGCACAGGTGCGTCTAGTGAAAGGTGGTGAGCGACTCTGTGGATCAAAAATTGTGGCCACTGAAACAATTGATTGGGATAACCAAGGGAGAGAGAGGAATGAAATTGTATATTAGGCATTTATGGATGATGCCCCATCTTGATAAAAATTCGATTTAAAATAATAAAAAGGGACCAGCTCCTATGGAAGGTGTTAGTGAGATTGTGTTGGTGGTAAGCTTT
Source organism: Trachelipus rathkii (assembly GCA_015478945.1). NCBI lineage: Eukaryota > Metazoa > Arthropoda > Malacostraca > Isopoda > Trachelipodidae > Trachelipus > Trachelipus rathkii. Next base: position 3,139 of record JABUQX010053020.1, read on the forward strand.
CTGAATAGACACCAAAAGTATGTATGAACGATGTGAGCGTGTGTACATGCCAATAGTAATATGTTGATCGCAAAAAAGTGATTGCTTTATTTTGATATCAATTTAATTGGGATTGTCTTGACGTGCCACGACAGGGAATTGGATGAGGTTTGCAACATTTTGGCAATAATTCAATCTGTAGTATAGGATGACGGCATGGATTATTTGAAAGAAATTTAGAGGTCAGGGTGTGCAAGGGATAAGTTAGAATGATGGGACGATATGGCATGGACAGTGAAGGATTCCCTACCTATTCCAATACAATGAGGAATTGATCTTGGGTGTGTTAAATGTGGAGAGCTGGCCGATATTATCTGAATGAAAGTTTTTGCAGAGAACAGTTGAATTGAGAGAGAGTTATAAAATAAGGACGTGTGCGTAAAGACACGGGTCGTTGATTATGTAAAAACGTAACGCAAATAAAAATATAAACAAATATAAACTTTTTATTTCTGTAATTTACATTATCTCAAAAATATTTAAAATGAAACTTTGTAAAATTTAGATTAGAAGTTTCAGATTATTTTCTCATTAATTCGAATGATTAATTAAATTTAGAATAAGGAAATGAAATTATTTTTAGCTGCTGAATAAACAAAATAAGTTTGCGACACTTTGAAACGTTGGGTTTAGCTGGAATTGAGGAAAAATAGCATTTTGGAACTGGTTTGAAAATGGTTTGAACGTAACATTGGAATGTTGGGCGCTAAGGTGCAGAATAAGGTTAAGCTGCTAGTATAATACGTGGTGGATGTTAGAAGGGGACCTACTTAAAGTTTTGTTCGAGTGCGCTATGGGTCTGTAAATGAGGGTTGTGTGTGTATCCCGTGCGCAAAATTTTTAACTTTAAGAGGCTGCAAAAATTAAAAAAGCAAGTTTTTTTTTGTTTTTTCAATGTCAGCTGAAGACTTCATATGAAACAAGAGAATAACACTTTTGAGATTGGAAAAAGTTCAAAGGGGTTTCCAGAGTATAAATTTCTATAAATTTAATAACTTCGGTTGGGTTTCAGCCTTAGCTGGTAAACTTTCTGCCGGGTGGTAAGTGGGGGGGCGTGTTTTTGGGATGGGTTGTTTTGTGGGCGAAGAGTAAATGGATTATACACATGAGCGCAAAATGAAACGTCAAAGAATATATTGTTGGATTGATGAGGAAGGCAATCTGGCGTGGTCAATCAAAAATAGGAGTGGTAATCCAGATCAGAAAACCGAGTATTGGTTTGCACGCCATTATCGGATGTTTTGGAACTCGGCTCTTGAAAATGGTTTGAACAACAGAACCGGAATTGACAGAACCGGTCGGTTAAACGGATTGTATCGTGGTAAGTGTTCGTTGGGAATCGACCCGGATGGGAGACCCAGACAGAGAAAAGTGAATGAGTCAGAAAAGGAATCCCTGGAAGAGAGAAATTGTGAGTTTGGGCACAGGACAGAGAAGAAAGAGTGCATAAAACAGGGTGAGATGGGTGGGCTTTCTGTAAGGAGGTATGGTTGGTAGCCGATCAAAACTGGGCCAAAGATTGAGCGCCCACATTGAAAGAGGTCCATTGTTGAGGGATCAATCGCGGTCCGGAGTCTAGGGTGGACTTTTCTGCACTGCGACGCAGTTCTCCTAAGTTGGCTAAAAAAGAAAAGAGACCGAGGGACCAGAAGTAACGTACAGGGAATAGGCCTCTTATCCTTTTCATCACCTTGGCTCTTCAATATCATACACCCCTTATCTAATACTATTTTTTATGTTTCCGGTATCATGGCAAGTATATTCGATGCCCCAAAACAGACCCAGAATAGTCTTGCCGTCCAACGTTTGGGGACAAGATAATGCTGGGTGGTGAGAATGGATTGAAAATGTTGAGATGAATGATTGATGAAGCGAATGAGATGATATATTATTATGATAATAATAATAAAATCCCAAAGCGGCCATGGTCATGGTTGTGTGATTTTGGTCAGGCAGCAACGTCTTCGAATTCATATTTCCGAGGGAGGGGTTTTCCTAAGCGCTAATTGGTTTCAATAAAAGAAAGAGGTTGTCCTTAGCCATGTACTTGTTACAACATGTACTTGTACTTGTTACTTGTTACGTGTATTATTGTCTTAAAGGTTCAAACTGATACTTGATTTATAATTTGATAAATCCTGAACTCCAAGCCTGATATATAATAAAATAAATAATAACCTGAACTAGTGGATAAGATAAATAAATTAACATAATAAAAATATAATTATATTTATTTTATTTTTATAATAACTATATATATATTATATATACTCTATATATAAATATATAAATATATTTATATTAGGGGGGTCTGAGTTATAATAAAATATATATATATATGACAAAGGTTTACTTTCTGACCCAGGACTCATTTTTTGATCGAGTGACTACGAGCAGAGACCAAACCGATTTGACGGATCGTCTTGTGAGAGGTTTTACAATAGTTAGAGATCCGATTGAGAGACAAGTAATCTGAGGAGATTTGAGTAGCTTATGATGAATACAGATTTACTGGCTATCGGCTATTATATATTTATTTCTCATCGGGGTAGTATATGATATATATATAGTAGATCGGGTATTATATTTTTTTAATTTATTTATATTATATATTATATATTATATTTTATATCCTACTCCGGCCTACTACCTTACTCGTCACCATCTCACCGCCCACCCACTCGCTCCTATGCATAAGTTAAACAGATTATAACAAGAAATGACAGAACGCCTCGCTGTAACTTTATTATGCATTAATGGGGGCCATTTCTATAAGTTGGTAAAGATTGATGGGAGGGTGTGCGCGCCGAGGATGGGCGTGAGGGGCCTAAGCGAATGGGATCTGCATGTGGCCGAGAATAAGCGTTTCCTCACACCAAAAGAGGGCCTGCGGGACGTTCATCCGCGGTGAAGGGTCTGTGGTGTGGATGGTGTTAGTAGTATTTACCGCACGTCCGACCGTTTCGCCGGGAGGTGGTGGCTAGAGTGCTGGAACAAAAAACATGTACGTACATATAATAATCAAAATATATTATTTAAACACTCTTTAGCCTTGACTTTTTATTTATCAGTTCCCCGCTACGGTTGTCGTGATATACCCTTTTTTAGCCATTCTTTACCTATACATCTCTGGCGCAAGCCTGATTGTAAATTTTGGTTACATCCCTTTGTTTTTTGGGTAAATTTTTTTTTTGATTACTTTTTAAGCCCCGCGACTTCTCCTACGCTACTCGCCAACCCCCCGACCAGTCTAGTGTGTTTCTTTTATGAACTTTTATGTGTATATTTTCTGGCCCCCTTTTTAGGCCTTTGATATATTTCTGGCAACTTTTTTTTAGCTCTCTTTTTTTGATATATTTTTTATTTCAATTTTTTTTTATGACTTTTTTTGATGATGTGTTATAGGCAACATCATATTCAGCACAATTTCAACCCTTTACCACGCCACCCCCCAGCTACGTCTTCGTCGACATCATTTCAAGCCACCATTGATTTTTACTATCGAGAGACGTATTAGCCCAAGCGGATACACACAAAATGGTAATTTCCACGAGTATTCGTCACACAATTAGATATAACAGTCGAAATCCCATACAGCACACCCGCACACAAAATTACAAGGCAAGTACCGAGGTTATATAATAAATTTTATTACCTATATGATATAATATATGAAAAATATATTATTTTATATTTCTTTTATATAGTTATATTATAAATAGAATATATATTTATTATATATTTATATTTATATTTATTATTATATATTATTTTTTTATTTATTATATTTATATTATATATTATATCTCTTTTACTTCACGCAACCCCCATAATAGAGTCACAAAGGAACTTCTTAGAAATTCTCTATCATTAGAACTTCAAGAGTATGGACGTCAATGACATACAATGAGACTATATTAAAAAATTTCGAGAGGAGAACACCTAAATATAACACATTCGTATCACCGGAGCCAGATACGAGGAGAAGTGGATTCGATTAATCAATTATCAATAATTATCTTTAGGTATAAATGGTCTAAAACAACATAAGGAGCACACTGAGAGAAAGATCGAGCAATATATAATGGAGTCAAAAATAAAATATAATTATAAAATATCGATGATATCTTCTAATTTGGTCCTTTTTATGATAGCTCTTTTTTTTATATCTACTGTATAAGGCTAGTCGAATATAGATCTAAACTCTTATCAACAACATGAAGAATGAAAAAGAAGAAGAATTACTACTAGAATAAAATAATTAGTATGAAACAGAAGAAGAAATGAGACTGACAAGAACATAATCAAGAAGAAGAAGGAAAAAAGTAGTAAAGAAATTTAATAATAAATATGAATAGGAAAAGAAGTTATGGAATATACAAGTTAAGAAAATAGAAGAGAAGAGAGATGAAGAATTTCAGAAGATGCAGATAATGGTATAAGGGATATAACAATTTAGACAAATGCAGATAATTGGATATAATTTCAGAAAATGCAAATAATATATATAATTTAGATTTACTATATACTTTATTATTATATATATACATATATAGTATATAGACGTGACCTATACCCCTACTGACCTACCTCACTTTATTTATATTTATCACTCCCCATCTTAGGCTTGATCTTCGATACACATACAAGTTAACCCCCTTATATTATATATTAATATTATACACTCAATACTAAATGACTGTAGTGTCGTAAAAAAACCCCGGGGAATGGTGTTTCCAAAAATTAAGGAAGGTATTCCCTGAAGGTACATAAAAAGGACGTACAGAGATTTGTTCGACGGTCGTTTTTATTTATTCTATGGGAAATCCCATAGTCAAATGACTGATATGACTTGGATTTATTCATATCCTATAAATCGTATAAAAATTTTGACCGTATTAAGCACGTAATAATTGAGTGGTAATGGCAGTGAGAAAAGTTCCGACGCGCTCGCTTGACGCCTATCATATTTTGTAAGTCTTTAGAAGGTTAGGAAAAGCCTTAATAACCACATTTTTTCCCAATCCACCAAAAATTGCAAGTCAACACGAGGACATCTCTGCGTCATGCTTCCCTCCTCCACAAGTGGTTCTTCCTCCCCCTCTTACAATTATGGAGGATAAAACACTACGAACAGTAAGCGACTCATTGCCCCCTCCCAATAGGCGGCCCCCCCCCCACTTTCCCACTGGGGGCTAAGCCTAAAATGTTGAACAATTCCCAAGTAGAAGGAGTGAAAATAATTGGAGATTGAAATAAGAGATGGGGGGAACGGTCAGAGAGGAGGGGAAGGAAGAGAGAGTGCGGAGAGATAAAAATGGGTGATCCCACGGAGGGGGAAGGTGGTCCGCCCCTGTGAAAAAGAAAGAAAATGAGACGGAAGAGATATATAGTTAGAAGTGGATGAAAGGAGTCGATTCGGAGTTCAGAGAAGGAGTTGAGTCCATGAGAGTCGGTGTAGGTACTGGCACCGGTTGCTGACGTTGGTGAGTGGGCTGAAATATATAATGAAGTATTCGGTGTTTTTAGCTCCCTATATAGTGCATCAACTGTATATGTTTATAATAGGTCTATAGAACTTGAACATGAGGGATTCAAATCCAAAAAGGTGTCTGGGGACGCCCCAGAAGAGGGGTTCCATACTGAATATATAAAGGAGAAGAAAAGCGTCTCAAACGGGTGAGATAAGAGAGAGGATTGGAAGAAGAGAAGATATATAAAAAGTAAAAAGTCTCATGTGTAGGAGCAAATATGAGAGCCATAGCCTGCTATCTCTGGTTTGTTGGTAAAGCAGAGTAGGATGTCCAAGTTAGATAAAATAAATATGATATTAAATAATTATCAATATTGGTATCAAGAAATAATATGTTTAATAAGTGATGGTTGCCATAGAGATATAATTAGTGACGGTGTAAGAAATTTAACATGGGAAAAGACCTCCGGCCATGGTAAAGCAATGATTAGGTATTGCTTAGCTAAATTGAATTATTTTATCTTTTTGTAATAGAAGTTAGAATGAATGATTAGAGTTACTTAATTCTTTGAGTAAGTACCTAGATCAAAATGAAATTCGGGGAGGAGGTGCGGTGTGGTGTCTGATGTCTTGATGTTAAAGTAAAAAAAAAGTTCGTTTTAATATATATTATTAGGTTATCTATGTGCATATGTTTATGTGGCTAGCACCAATACTCCGCTCCGTACAATATCATGCTGAACTCAATTAGCACAAAGTAAAGCATCTACTTAAATTATAAGCCTCTCTAAACCTTCTTTTCTGAACACATCTCGTTATTATATTAACCATAATACATTTGGGCCTTACTGTTCACGGATGACTGATTATGTTTAAACAATGTACATGTACGTCGTTTGTAAGACATCTTACAAAGAAAACCCGTTATCTAAATGATATTTAGCCTAATATAATAAAGAGAATGACATTTTCTTATTTTCATATAACTCATTTTCTTTTATTCAAGGGGCCCACACGCTCAGCCGTCACAGTATCATCTGTCCCTTTTTTGTTCTTATAAGTTTATAACATTGTATTTTTTTTTGGTTTTGCTATTTTTTTATTTTTTATAATGTTTTTTTCATTTTAATTTATTGATACCCGAGTACATCCCTACTTTTTTTTATTTTAATTTTTAATTATTTTTGTAATTTTTCTTTAATGTTTTTTATTTTTAATTTTACCTTATTTTTTTAAAATTATTTTGTTTCGAAAATTAATATTAATATTAATTTTTCAAATATTTTTATTATTTACTTTCTTTATTCTATATTTAATAGAAATTTAATAAATTATATTTTTAAAAAATTATAACGTTTGGTCTAATTATCTTTTTTTTTATTTACTGTGGCTCGCATGTTTTATTCCTGTTTTAAAATTTATTTTTCAATAATACTATTATCTTTATTTGGTCAAATTATTTTAGATAAAGCTAACAACGCCAAAATATATTTAGAATCCTATTGACCCGCGCAATATTTTGCGCTTTTCTTCGAGGCTTTGGACATTTTCATTCAAGTTTATTAGTTCTTCGCCCTGATTTTGTCGCACATTTTCCAAGCACACAAAAGCGCAACATTTAATTTTTACCTAGAAGCGCAAAAATATTCAGTTTATTTGCCGCTTATGGCCCAACGTCTGATATATATATATATATATATATATCACTATATATATATATAATATATATATATAATATATATATATATATATATTATTATATATATATATATATATTTATATATATATAAATATATATATAATAGATAATAACCTATACCTAGTATGGAAGAAAAGTGAATTTAATAATATGAGTGAGATAATAAATAAAATATATAATGAGGATAAAAAATAAAATAAATATAATAAAAAATAAAAATAATAAAAATATAAAATAAATATATGAGTTAAAATAATAAAAAAATAAATAATAAAATAATAAATAATATATAATAAATAAATAATAAATAATAAAAAGAAAAAATATAATATAAATATAAAATAATATAATAAAATAAGATATAAAAGAACAGAGAAGGAAAAATAAAATAAATAAAAATAAAAAATAATTATTTATTTTTATTATATATAAAATAATATAATAAAATAAATTAAAATAATACTAACTCACTTATTAATATATATATATTATATATTTATTTTCTATATATATAATTATTTTGAAACAAAAATGGATTCGTATGTAGTATGCAAGTTACAATTGTTTTTAAATCGTTTACATAATTGTTTCAGTGAGCATGTTTTACATATAGCACCTTAAGAAAGCGATAGATAACTTTGAAGTTTAAAAACACAAATTATTTAAGTTATTGGGTGAAATGAAAAAAACAAAAATTTTACCCCCGGACGGGACCCCGGGGGGAAATAAGGGCCAAAAGAAAAATATTTTTTATATTTTTTTTTTAAAAAAAATTTATTCATCTGGGAACCGCGATAATAAGTGCGTGGAGTATAATGGGCGGGGAATGAGGGAGAATTGGTGAAGATGGAATGTAGATAAACATAATTAACTGAAACTAACAAAAAACCACTATAAATCTTTTATAAATTCCAAAACATAATAAAAAAACAAAAAAAACATAATGCTTTAGAGGGGTAATTATTAAAACCAAGCAGTTTAGCAGTATTAACATCAATAAAAATAAACCAAATAAATAAATATAAATTTTTGTTTCTCGAAAATTGTGTCCGCCCCGCCTTAGCTAAACAAAAAAATAATTTTGGTGTGTGCTTAATAAGATAAAAAAAATAGAATAAAAAAGTTTCACCTACCGAAAAATGAACAACCTTTTCACAGAGATTACAAACTGCCTCGGCATTAGATTTTTATAAAATAATCCCACGCTTCAATTAAATCATTCCCGGGGCAAACTAAGATTTACTTTACTAACATCTTTCCACTTACCCTATATATAGGGTTGAACGTCAAAGAAAAATTTCCGACTCCGACTCCGACTTTTTTTTTTAGGCGACTCCGACTTCCCCCTCCCCTTTTCTGGCCCCCCCGCCCCAAACACAATTTCTAATAAAAGAAAATTAAAAGCCCCCGGGCACCTCCCCGACTCCGACCTCGTTCCGGACCCTCCGACCTTTTCGACTTCTCGACTCTCGGACCTTCTTTGACATTTTACGAAAAAGGGGGTTAAAAAAAAGAGAGAAAGGTGCCGACTCCCGGCCTCCTCTGGATTTCTATCTTTCTTTTTTGAAAATTATCTTTTTTGACTTTTTCCGAACTCCCACCCTCTCTAGAAAGATTATCTAATGACTGCAAACACAATTCACCGGAGTTTATTTCCACCCTCCCACCTCTACCTCCCACTCACTCCTACCCCCCCCGTACCCCACCCCTCACTCTCACTTATTGGTACGGGGGTAGGTATAGTATTCATGAAAAGTAAAAATAAATTACTTTTCTGATAGGCTAAAAATTAGGACATTAATGAATAAAAATGATATATAAAATATAATATGAGGGGTGAGTGGAGGGGAGTATAATAAAAAATAAAAAGTAGAGGGTACGGTCACCCCAGCTATATATATTATAGTAGGTAGTAGTAACCTGATATACTATGAGAGTGTGATGGTTGTTAGGGGCGCCCCAAATGTAGTTAATGATATAAAAAGTAGTGTGAGACTAAAAAGATGGGAATTGGGGAGTATTATAGATGTGTATTTGATTCTAAAGTAAATTGGTTTAAGTATTCGGCAACACTTATGAACTTTATTTATTGTTGTGATTAATTGACTGGTTTGCTGACTCAATAAAAGAAGAAAAATGAAAATAACACAAATGAAATTTTGTATTTTAGGGTGTTACATGAAAAATTACCAAAGCAATTGTAATATTCGACTTGAGTGTGATTATATGGTTTTATCGGGTTGTGAGTAGTGTATTTGGATGATTAGCCTCCCCCCGGTTTTCTTGTGTTTTAATAAGCGGATGGTTATTTTAGTGGTTGAGTTGTGTGTGGAATCGAATGTGGCTATGCGCGCCAGCAAAAGAAAAGCCCCCTATGGCAAAAAGTGCCGCCATTTGAGTCAGTAAATGGGGGGAGATGCACCACGGTAGGAGAGAGAGAAAATAGTGAAGATTAAAAAGGACACCAGAGAGGCGAAGAAGAAAGAGTGAGCTAATAAAAAGATAAGGTAATTTTTTTGGAATTTTGTCGTTGGGTTTTGGTGATGGGGGTATTGTTGTGGCCCACCTGGGTCAGGTGATATATAAACTTTTCTTCTTTTTTAACCATTGTACTTGAAATATAGCTAATAAAATTTTTATATTGAAGGGCAGTTGCTGTCCCGTCATCTAGTCATTTACTGTTGTTTTTCTCTGATGCGTAAACGAGTTTTTTTCACTTATAAAGGTTATTTTTAAAGGTTGGTGCGGTTAGTTTTGCTTGGGTTCTTATACGCGCGTTGTTGGGACTTTCGTTTCTCAATATTTTCATTTTCTACTCTTTTCTGTTTTTCTAGTGGCATTCAAAAAAATGCTTTCGACACCTAACAAAACCACAGTTTGGGGAGAAGGTGGGTGAATGAAATGATGATGAAAGCCCCAATGACTGAGTCGAGAATGATGAATAGATAAGAGTGATTGATGAATAGTTGAAATAAAAATAGGAATTATAGTATAGTATAGGGGAGTAGATAGTATATATATAAATATATATATATATATATTATATATATATATAATAAAAATATAACCTAATAGAACCTTAAAAGATAAAATCATTAAACACGGAGGAAAAATAAAAATAATAAAAAAAAAAAAAGGGTGGATTTTTTTTTCCCCCCCCCCCCCCCCTACCCGTGTTTATATTTAATATTATACCCCTTATATACCCGGGTTTATAGGCCCGCCACGCCCCTAGCCAAACACCAACCACCACATATTTTGGGGTGCTCTCTTCCAACCGCCCATTAAGAATATATTATACTATATATATATTGGGGTTTTTATTTATAAAAGGTAGGCCTATATACCCCCTACCTATAATTAGATACCCGAAATAGTATAATAAATAAATAAAAAAAATATATATATCAATATATATATATATATACTATATATATATATATATATATAATATTATTATATACCTATATTTATATATATATATATATATAGTATATATATTATATATATGGATATTATATATATATATATACTCTATATATATATAATATATATATATATATATTATATATATATCCCCCCTCGATATTGATGAATATAAAATTATAAAAAAACCTCCCACCCTCATATCATTTATTTCCCCCCGTTTTATTATAAATATATAATAATATATTATTATCCTCACCTTACCCCCCTCCCTATATAAATATTTCCCCCCCCTTTTTTATGATTGAGGTGGAGTTAT
>JABUQX010053022.1:0-25000 GCA_015478945.1 Trachelipus rathkii
GGCGTTGAGGAGATAAGGAAGGTAGCCAAAGTAAGAATTAACCTATTCACCTGGGAGCGTGTCAATTAGACCATACGGATTATATCTAACTTCCCGCTATATAATATATATTAAATTAATATATAATATAAATATATAGTATATAATATAATATATATATATATAGTATATATATATATTATAGCATATATATATATATATTTATATAATTATAATATATATTTAGGGATGTGACAAAGTGATTAGGTATTATTAGGTATAATTTATGAGTATATGAGAGGCTATATCATATATATATTATATATGAGGCCATTTTTCCGGTATTGGTATTTATATATTATATAGCTTACCTAAAGGGTTAATTGGAATTATATGCAGCAGTATGTATGTGGATTATATTGGGATGGGTGGGTGTGTATTTTGTGGTCAAGTCATGAGTTTGGACAATAACTTAATAGATAGTGTATTCAGTATATAAAAAGTCTTGTTGCGTTTTGTTGTTAAGATATTTGGTTATGCGCTGGGTCTTTGAGATTGTTAGTGTGTGGAGAAAGAATTTCTATAGTTGACAGAAGTGCAATAATATCGTTTTTACTGCCTGGGGTGGTCCCCCGACCAGACTCTCTTTGCGAATTGCTGTCGACCCTTCGCACCATGAGATATTCTAGTGGTATTGCATCTAATACAGAGGAAATAATAGGACTGTCGGTTCTCTGACTGTTCCAGGCACAGACAGTAGGATTAGATATTCTAGGTTACACTTAGACACGAGGAGAAGCGGTCAGATATATATGTAAACCGACGTGGCGCCGAAACTTAGACGTCATTTGCGAGTATTCCACGGGAAATTGCCACGTTCTGAGGATTAGATCTATGTGAGTATACGGCAAATTATTATCTATTATATATAAACTGAGCTATATTATTATATTGTAGCCATTGATGGCTAGTGTAGACGGCCATACCAATGAAGTGTAAGAAGTATGTGGGCTACTACTAACGATATTCAGTGTCTAGGTATGGCAATCATATTAGAGTATAGACATTCACAGTATTAAATATTATGAAGGATAAATTATATAATTAGTTCTATATATTGGTAGTCACATTATAAGGAAATATTGTAGTTGATTTATATGTACAGTTAATATTATGTGTATCTAATCCATGATAATATATTATATATAATATATATATATATATATATTATTATATATATATTATATTGAATGTGCGTGGCATTTAGTATGTGGTTTGAGTGTGTTATTATTTGATAATTATAAATATTACTATATGAACATAAGTTATTATTAAAATTGTCAAAATATGTAAAGTATATTATTATTATATCATATGTATATTATTATATATATTATTATATTTAATATATATATATAGTATATATATATATATATATATATATATATATAGTATAGATATATATATATATAAGTAGTATAATATATTTATAATATAATATAGAGTAAGACGTAGGAGAGAGAGAGATGAACATTTTAAAGTAGAGAGAAAATAGTTGAATATGAAGAGAGAGAGAGAGAGATATAGAAGAGAGAGAGAGAGAGAATAGAGAAGAGACATGAGAGAGAGAAAAGCATGAGAGGACGTCATGAAGCATGAAAGAGAAGATGGACTGAGAAGACGGAGAGAGAGAGCAATGTGAATGTTACAATATGTATATGAATATTATTTTGATGCATTTTAAATACTTCTTCAATACTATGCTGCATTTTGAATTTCTGTATTGTTAAGTGAGGAAATGTTAAATAAATGTAATAAATCATTTATGTAATTTGCCGTACACATAACCATCGATCATGTAAACATATTAATTATAAATATATAAAGCTATAGATAGTATAATACGAGTTACAAATATTAAAATATAAATGAAGTTTTCACAAAGTATTTAGTATTATATGAGTAAAAAAATAACAATAATATATTAAAAGAGCTGGAAGGCCTGTGATCAATTTAAAAATTAGCACATGATACCATACAAAGAACCCCACTTGCATGAGACATAACGTATTCGTGCTGAGATAATCATAAAGATATTAACATTTGTATTATATAAGATAAGTAAGTAGTCAACAAGATATGGCTATGGCGGTTTCATCAGATGAAAAAAAAAAGACGAACTATAATAATTGTTATCCTATTGTTGTTGACTATATAAATTAAATCAAGATATTAATTATAAGAGGAGTTCAAGATATATGTATTGGAACACAAATATAATTGCTGATACGAATACAGAGTTCACATAGTTATAATAGGAATATAATTAAATAACTAATATGAAGTTTCTGTAAGTCATATAAACAGTGAGGCTAATTTAGCAGTATTAGGAAAATGTATTAAGCTATAAGTTATACATTATATGAGGTAAATAAAATAATAAAAAAAAAAAATAAACATGAAATATGATAATTAACTGACTTACTAACGGAGAAGGAAGGGATAATTAGAAAGTTAGAGGTTACCCTCCATTACACAGGTTTATAGAAGCAAAATGAGATACAAAAAAAAAGACCTAAGTACAGTTAATAAATATAAAATAAACTAGAAATTATAGGAATTTATAAAAAACAGATACGACATTCTGTGTCTATATATAATGCATAAATATATACATTTAAGTAACTTAGCAACTTGCTTAATAATAGTCCTCTCTACCAGTGTTATTATATTTTAAAGGGTCTCCTTTTCACCGGTTCATATTATAGATTCTCACATGTAAATTAAAATCTAATCCCCAGAGATTAATAATATTAACTAAGCCAATAACCTTTCACTCTTTCTTCACATTATATAGAGTGCGTCAGTTACAAGATGAAGTTCTGATTTAGTAGAGAAAATATCTCTGTGCTATTATAATACAGTTGATGAATGTATTTTGAAAGGGCAGTTTTTATTATATTATTAGTTATATATTCATGATTAGTCTTATGAATTTATAGTAATTATTTTTCCAATTCTCTATAGATGATACGAGTTTGATATGTATTTATCTAAAGTATTTACTAAGTTATGGAGTAAACTTCAATTGTATTAATTAATTATTATCTAACCTCTTATTTATAATAAGAATAAAATCAGTGTGTAATATGTATTTAGTGTGATTATTATTATATATTGCAACATATATAATTAAATATATAGTATAGTAATTTTACTATAATGATTATAGTCATTATTAGTTCAATTTATTAATTTGTCTATGAGTATGAAAAATCCTACTGATTATTAATCTTTCAAATTATCATAAATTTCATGTATTAAGTCATTTACTTCATATTTTTATGAGAGAGCTGTCTATATTGAAAATTAATTAAGGATCGAATATATTAAAATTATTAATAGTAATAGAATTTTTGGGAACATTTATTTTACTAACCCAGACTTTACTTGACCAGCTAGCTAAAAAATACAATTATTTAGCATATGTATTCGAGAGCATATTTTCTGAGCATGTTTACACCATTCATTTTGAGGCACCTAAGGATCGCGGATATATCGGCTCAAGGGATAATATTTGTTATGAGCTTCAAGAGGTAGTTAGATTGTATTAGTAGTAAGTAGAGTATAAGTTGCCCAAATAGTATAGGTAAATGAGATATAAGTAAGAGTGGTAGTGTTTTTAAAATTTTTCTATAATTATATAGTATATAGCTATAATGCAGGTATTAATAGAGTGGGCACTCAGCGGTGTAGAGAACTATATTTTATAAATAAAAGAGGTTGAAGCACAACGCTCGTGAGTATATATCATATGGAGGCCGCAGAATAGCCACATTTTATTTGACGTCATTAATATACAATTATATTGATAGTAGACTTACGATCATAGTTTTCTACTAAATATTCCAGAAGTGTAGAGTAGTATTCTTTAGAAATTAAATGTAATCAGCTATTCCAACCTGATTTATTAATTTCACAAGTCTGCCTCCAGAAATGTCTATATATTACTATGTTATAGAGATGAAAATGTTGAGGAAACGGTTATGCCTATAAATAAATATGTAGAAAACATGATGTTAATAATATACAGTCCGAAATGTTAAAATGGCTTTTGAACATATAGAGCCATTGTTAGATAATAGCTAGACTATATTAAGAAAAATTCGAGAAATGAAAGCAAGGACAACGAGGAACACGAGTATTTAAATTTACTAGGTATAAGTATTAGCAAAGAGATATTTGACTGACATCCTTATAGTAAGTTTTATTGTATATTTTAAGGGTGACTGCATTTAGAATTATATTTTACGCATATCATATAATCGCCCACAGAGCTAGATAGTATTGATTTTACTAAAAATATATAAAATTACTAATTATTCACAAGAAAAATTGATGAACTGATAGTTCTCATAAAAAGATTGAGTTAGAACTATCATATTAGAATTAGTGAAGAAGTAATTAGAAAATACAAGTATTGACTCATAATATATATACGCATTATATAATAATGTAGATAATGATTAATAATCCAGAGCAGTGCGAGCGTAATCTGATGTTATGAATAGTTTGGTGAGTTGAAGAGGAAGATCGTTAAATCGCTTTCATATTAGTAACATATACAGTGTAAAATCTTGGTGTTCAGAGCATGCACTACACTTTTCTCATATGATTAACCGCTCTCGACAGGATCTATAGTCACTTTTAAAATTTGTTTGTATTATGAAATTTATTATGGGTACACACCAATATAAGAATTTCTAATCTTCAAATATCTATTAAAACGGTTTTTGAGGTGATTACACAATTACTTTCGAGAGTTCTTATTTTCATGCCCAACGACACAACTTTTTGAGTAATGAGGTTGAGAAAAAGCAAATTTACACGCTAAGCCTTATTCTTGTCTATACTTACATAGGAACGTCATTTTGCACTAGGGGTTAGGTTTTTTATGTGTCTGTTATTAGTTCATTAGTTATCATAGCAATATTTTCAATATATAATTTTCAGACCTTATCGTTTTTGACAGATTTATATTTATTCGATATCAACTTTTCCAATATATTTATGTTTTAATTAGACTCAAACTTGAAAAATATTATGCTAACTAGATGAGTACATATAGCTAAATAATATATAACGTGAGCATAACAAATCACGAAGGTAGTTTTTATATGAGTTTTTTGAAAAATTGTTATAGCTCTAATCACTAAATGTCGAATTTCACAAATTCGATACATTCATCTCGTTCTATCTTCTTTCCTGAATTTGTCGAAGCACGAAGTTTTAAACACATTATATATTGAAAACTTATCTAATAAAAACTCCAATATAACTATACTAAATATTCATTCCAATTTTGTGCGTAATTGGACCCATTCCTCAATTTCATATATTTTAATGAAAAAGTATGAAGATTAGATCTCATTTCGAAAATAAAATTGTAAGATGGTTTGAGATATACCGTAAAATAAAATTTAGTCTAAAAACTATTAGGTTTTTGAGAAATAAATGAAAATGATTTCTGAACAAGTGATTTACATACACACAGAAAAAATCACAAGAAAAAGTGACGTTCTATAGAGAGTCAGAAAATAACTGAGCGGTTTGCCTATATTATGCTTTCCCATTTTACATAAATTGTTCATGAAATATTAAGTAGAAATTTATTATGAGTCCATTTTATTTAAAAGTTAGTATTGTTAGCTAAAATAATGACGGGTTTCAAAAATCTCAATATTTGGATCCCTCTCCCTGAAGTGTGTGACATAATAATATTCTTCAGCCTAAAGGACGATGTTGTGTTCCGTTAGTGAATCTTATTCTAACTTAAGAAGGAACACTTTTAAATTTTATCGGTATTATAACATCATTTATTCACCTGACTTTAGTTGTCACAATTTAAAATAAGAACTATAGTAAACTCCGTCTATACTTAATATTTAAATACTATTTTTATGATATAAACTATCTTATGATTTTGAACAAAATTTACACAAAATGAACTATGAAAGTCTTTAATATTCCTTTAAGAGATTAGAATATCACGACTCATGCCAAACACTATTCACTTTAAAAATGTGAAATGTAGTCATTACAATTTTATTAATTTTTTCTAATTAAATATATATATTTATGTCTTTTTAGGAAATGATATAGTGAGTTAAAATGAACAACTAATTTCCTTGGAGACGAAACTATTATAACGTTATTGCTAAAGGAATTTTAATAACTAACTCACCAATGAGTACATCTGTTGAATAGTCTAGAAGATATGCTTTTCTATGATTTAAAAATAGAAGTTTAAAATCAAATAATTACTCCAGGTAAATTAAAAAAGGATGAAGAAAGGATAAGAAGAAGTCGAAGATGGAGCACTATTCATGTGTTGGAGTTATTATGGATCCACACTTCGTTTAGTAAGAGTTATATGTAAATATATGAATTTTGTGATTGACTTATTTACAAGTCAAAAAAAATCGAGAGATAGTAAATAGATCATTCAGCTTTCTTAAATATTATTTATAATAAATATTCAAACTGGTCGGAACACTACTCTTACATTCTCGGGGTTGCTAAACTCGTTGTTCAGCCACGGATTAACATTTATAAGAATATCTTAATCATGTATATGTATATTTTTTAGTTTAGACTGATTTAATTAAAAAGTTTTAAAATGTCATAAGAAACAATAGTCAGAGTTAGATAATGTGGTCATACGTGAGGTGACAATATAAAGCGATAATGAAGTAGCTATCCCCTCCGAATTAATTGACGAAAAATAATATAAGAATAAGCGTATAAAGGGAAACCGATTGATTCTTTTAGAGCACAATAAAAGAGGTCGCGGGTCAGTACCATTGCTACCCATAGATCGGTGCGACTGAGAAATACTCGAGACAATGACTAAAAAATTAAACTATATGATGTAGGTAGGATCAAAATTGTGCTTTATATTATAAATATACTATTAATTTTTAATTTAATAATTTTTATGTATAGTTACATTATAATTAACAAATATATTTTTTTTATATGAAACTCTATTAATTTATAAAACTAAATAAAATAATATTTAAAAAAAAATCTAAAAATTTTAAGAATATATGGATATATAATGAGATGAGGAAAGATATAAATTATATATTGAGATAGTATACGTAAAAATTACTAAAATAGTATATTATATTTTTAGTTGTATGTATCGAGCGACCACACCGATATCAACTCTAGAAATACGTTTCACACATTATAGATACATAATAACGCACGACGCCACGAACACAGCTCAATTATATTAATATATATATAATATATATTAACTATATAATACGTAATAGTTATCATATATAGTATATATATAAGTATATATATATAAGTATTAGTATATATATTATATATATTAATAATATATATCAATTAATAATATATATTATATATATATATAGTATATTAGTTAATATAATATTTTATATATATATAGTATTAAAAAATATATATATATTTATTTATAATTTAATTATTAATAATAATTAATATATTATACATATAACTATATATCCGAGAGCCAGAGAGTAGTGAGTCCAATCATGACGAATCTTATGAGATGTAGAGAGGATGTAGACGAAATAGTCGAGACGCAGAGGACGTACTAATATAAGTTAAGCTGTGTAGGTAGGTCCGGCTCAAAACAGATATTAAACATGACAATTACTATATATATATAACATTTATATATTAATTAATATATTAATTAATATATATTATATATATATATAGTATATGATATATATAATTAATTAATTATATACTTAATATAGTATATATATATTATATATATATTAAGTATATATATAATATCATAATATAATAATAATAATATAGTATATTTTAATATATAATGTATAACAACACAAATACAGTAACACACAATGTTATCGCAATTACTTATTAAATTGTAAAAAAACAAATTCACTTATGATAAGCTATTTATCAAGTAATGAGCAAATGAGAAAAATAGACCAATTATGAATAGTTTATATTATTATAAGAGTTTTGACTAGATTATCTTTTATTGAGTATTTATAATCACTTTTTCATATATTAATTAATATATTTATTATACATTAATGTCAATATAGCATCATTAAAAATACAGAGAAATATATATATATATTTATATAGTATATAAATATAATATACTATATATATATATTAAGTTATATATATAGTATAATATATATAATAATTATTATATATTAATAATATTATATTAATATATATATATATATATGTACTTACCATGTATTTACGTATGTAATATAAATTACCCATTTATTAGTGAGGTCTATAAACTTTTCCACTTAAACTTTTTTTTCTTTTAAACGCCAATTTTTAGTCTAATGTCTTTTAACTTAAAGGGGTGAGAATAAAAGACCCAAATCGAGGTAAAATTTATTCAAGAATATGAGAAAATTTTGGTATCGGTTTACGATTTGAAATGAATTGTGAGCCTAAATTTATGTATGTTTATATCTATTATATAGTATAACTTTGTAAAATGTTGAGCATATATTATACTTTCAAAAAAAATACGCCTTCTTTAAAAACTCAATCCCAGAAGTAGAATTATTATGTTCTAACATTAGCATGTTTTTTTTTTTTATCTTTGTACTAAACAAGACTCCTAACTACACTTTACGACGATATACGGAAAACATAACTATCACTTTCATACAAAAATAAACCTTGTAAACGCACATAGCTCACACACATACACATTAAATATATATTTTTTTATTAAAGTGTTTTATATTCTATGTATATTATATATTAAATATATATTTATTTGACATATATTATAATATATAAGAAACAATGTCATTTATTTTTCTTATAGACATAGACAGTAGTATATTATAGTAGTCGAAGGTAATTATTAACTATGGAGTATATGTAAGTTAAAGTACGCTAAGTTGAGAGGGCTTCCACGTACCGGATATTTTTATAGAAAAAAATCTATATATCTACAAGGTATAATAATATACTCGAATATATATATAAAAAAGAAAAATTAAATTATCAAAGAGAATATTATATAAAATAAATACCAAACGTGGGGTCTTCATTTAGGAAATATATTAATAAGTTACAAATTAGCCCCTCTCAAGAGTTTTAATAAACTTAGGCCCACATAATGAGATTATAGATATCTTATAAATGAGATTAAATAAAAACAAAGAATATAAAAATTCAACTGTAGGAGAACCTGTTTTAAATAGTGTTAGTTTTGCTTAGAGTCTGATACTTCTCTGGTTAGTTGTTGTGGGTGTGTTCGGGTGGGAGGTGCCGTCTGCGTTTGGTGGAAGGAAAATTTAAATTAGCGATCAAATAAAAAGTACGAATAATTTAGTATAAGTGATTTTGAGGAAATGTTTTAGTGTAAAGAGAGGAGTGAAACGAGCTGCAATTCATACAAAAAGTTAAACACACATATTACACCCACCAACAGATAATTTCACCTAGTTTAATCATAAGAGGATTAAAACTTTATTCAGAACAAGCCTCCTGTGTTCGTGCTCGTTTTTTTAGTGAGCCATGCTACCCCTAGATATCAGTTATAATTGAGTAGAGCTAATATATATTTGTTATAATTTGTCACACATTTCACATTACTATCTTAATCTAGCTGCTATCACAAACTCCTAACAAAGCCAAACTAAATTCATACATCCTGATAAGAGGAGTATTACTAGAAAATGATGTAACCTATATAAATCATTATGGATGTAGACAAAAAATGGAAAGCCTTATGGGATGTTTTTAGACAACATTTTATGGGAAGGCTTGATATAAATCTTTTTTTTCCTATATAAGATGTACCTATATATTATGTAGCTATTCATACCAACGTTTTGTTATGTTTATTATTTTATATTACTTTCATTATTATATTATTATTTTTTTATTATTAGAAGATATTTAATTATAATATATTCCAGTGTAATATTTATTATAGAATAGTAAGGCTATAGCCCTCTGCGCTTACTATGACCATAATATAATATAGTTAATATATTAATATATATTTAATAATTATATCTAAAAATGTACATACTAATTAAAAAAGAACTCCGACCACCTCAAAAGTACGGTCTAGGGGGGATGTAGTCACTAATTTACCTTATATATTATCCATAAGAAACTGAGCCTATGAATAGGGTTAAATCTAGGGGTACTAGGAAATGTTCATGTTTGTGTAGGGTCTACAAGTAGAATAACCCTGGCCGTGTCTCGCTTTGATCAACCCGTTGCATACATCATAATATATATCCGAGTTAGAGTGACTGAAATCGGAAAAATAAGAATGGAGTATGAATATTCCTTTTATCGAAGCGTGCACATATGAAAAAACGAATCGCTTCTTCAGTAGCATTCTACAATATAAAATATCAAATCTAATTTATAAACTTCTAAATCATGTGTTTGGTGAAATATATAGCCTCAGAGGCTCCCTGTATATATTATTGGCCAAAATTATCTACACTTAATTTTTAAATGATATATTTTTTACTTCAGTATAATATATTATAATTAATAGTATATATATATATTAATATTATATTATAATTGAATATAATATTAATAAATATTATATTATATATATATTATTATTATATATTATATATATATATAATATATATAGATATAGATATATAATTATTATACGAATATATATATGATATTTAAATAACTTATATATATTTATATCTAGTATTAATTATATAGTATATATATAATATATAAATATTATATATATATATAAATAATATATTTAAGTATTATATATATATTAGATTATAATATGAAATATTTTTTATACAGAAAATTAACAAGCAAATAATCTATATCTATTGTAAACATATTTATATATAATAATTAATTTATTAATAAATATATTTTAACAGAATATAATTAATATTAATATATATATATATATAATCATAAGATTTATATCCAAATTAAATAAATACATACATAATATACTTAACTAGTGGAGTCAAACTTCGTAGATTTTCTTTAAATGTCAAACCCCACCACATTACAGAGGCTATCTTTATAATCTTTCTGACACTTACTTATATATGGCAAAAAAAAGAGTAAAAAATAGCGCATATTAGACTAAAGACTAAAATAAAAATAAGTAAATATGATGGAGAAGGAATGTTCAAAGGAACTTAGAACCAAGGAGAATTTAAAATTAAGAAACACTTCTTAATTATATTTATATTAACATCCCTTGTCTCCAGATTTTAAATATTTATATTTACATTTAATTTTTTATTTATTATTTGATTATTCTACATATTATTTCGAGAATATTTTATTTATCTAATATATATTGTATTATTTGTCCATAGAGCAAATATAATTCCATAGATAATATATATTGATTAATGGATAACTATTTCTTTCAAAGAAAAAATCGGAAAAATTAAAAATTTATAACTCTGTGTTTCTATGAAAAAATAAATTTGAAAATTTTTATTTTTTAAGAAATCAAAGTTTGAAATGAACTTTAAATAATACAATATTTATTTTTTTTATAATCCGTATAGTGAGTATATCTATAAGATTAGATATATTATTAATATTGATATAATATAATATAAATATATATATATATAATATAATATTAATATATATATTAATTTATTTTATAATATATATATATATATTATTATAATTAATTAATAATATAATATATATATTTCTGTTATATATAGTTATATAATTATATAATATATATAATTATATAATATATGTATAATAAATTATTATATATATAATTTATATATATACATACATATAATATATATATATACTATATATATATAAATATATAATAATATAGATTATTAATATAATTAATATTATAATATTATATAATTATTTTATTATAATATATTAATAAAAATTTATAAAAATATTTTAAAAAAAATATTATAAAATATTACATAAAATATTATTAATTATATATTAATATATATATTAATACATATTAATATATAAATATATTTATATATTATATATTATATATATATATATATAATATATATATATATATAATATATATGATAATAATATTATATATATATATATAATTAATAAGATATATAATATAATATAATATATATAATAGTTAATATTAATATATATATACATTTATATACATAGATTATTATATATATTATATATTATATATATAAATATATATAATAGTATAATATAATATAATATTATATATTATATATTAATATAAAATATATAAGATATATATATATATATAATATTATAATATATATATTATAATATATAATAATTATGTACAGTACATTGGAAAGTATTATTTAGTACGAGTTAAGTTACTTTACTATTTAGCTCATCGTAGGCGTTAAGTGGTTCCAAACTCATGACGCGTTTATCTTAGACTGAGTATTGAGATGCTCAGTTTCGATCCCAACTACTACACGGCCTGAAATGAGACTGGTCAAGGAGGAATGGCCGCAGGGATTATGCGTTTATCAAGGTATATCTTCTAATAATTCAATAATGCGCTCCGCGCGATGCATTGCGCATGTTATACTTTATCCGAGATTATGGGATATAATAATAATATTAGAGTTATTTATGGAAGCAGCTAATTTTATACCCATTATATAGTAAATTATAATAATAATAGTAATAGTATATAATATTATATATATATATAATATAATATATATTATTAAGATATATATATATATATATAATATATATTAATAGTAATAATAGTATATATAATATATATATAAATACTATATATATATAAATTATATATAATATATATAGATAATATATAGTATAATAATAGTATATTATTATATAATATATATATATAGTATATAGATATTATTAATATTAATATACCTGTGTTACCCTAGAGTGCAGAAGGTAGATCCCACAAACTCTTTTTGCACCACCACGAAAATTCTTTACCCTAAGTCTCCAACACTTTATTGAGAGAATAGTGGTGTATGTATATCAATATCTCTATAATGTATATAATGAAATAAGTTCACACACAAATATAATACATAACGCGAGAAGAGAAAAACTAAAAGAGCGAGAGTGACGCTTCATTATAAAAGGGCAGAGTTGCTCTGCTTCCATTTAATAGTACAGATATCAAAATTATATATAATAGTCTACACGTACACGAAAAAACCCACTATCACTAAAACATATTGTATGAGAGATCGCGTGCCACATCATGCCAATAGATGAAATCCTCGATACTTCTGACAAGAACTGTAACCAATATATTTATCATCAATACACTAACACAGTAACCCAACAATAAGCTAACCTGTGAGATCATCTCTAATAGCCGATATACCAATCATTTGCTAGCCTATCTTAGCGCGAGAGCGCGTAGAACTTTCATACGAATCTAACCTAATACGTAGAAATGTTCTTGACCTACTGAGCATAACTTAATGAGATGATTCGCAATGAACTGCTTTCAAATAGCAGATATTATGCTTAGACTAAAATGCGGAAGCTCTATAAAAATTAACGTTAACGCCTCGAGTTAAATCGTGCTGGTAAAAGAATTGTAGGGTATCCAATAGGCTTTTAAGCATAATGTGGATAAGCAAAAGATACAAACTTTCTTAAATCGAGCCGAGAGGAGTCGATATTATGTAGAGTTGCATCATTGAGCTTATCTATATCATGGGTCTTTGTATTAGCTAGTAGCTTGCGTAGAGAGCAGCTTAACTTTCTATGCTTCAAACTTGACCGGGAAACACTAATAATTAGATCTATATCATATTACTGTCTGTAAATGCGCTCTAGCAGTTAGTATCACGAAAGAGCGTAAATTATGTATAAGACATAATTTAGTAGAAAAACAACCTAGTCATTCAAACATCCACTTAGACATGTATACCTTTATACTGTTACTGTCGAGTTTGAAATCTATTAGCTATCTACATGCATGAGTGTTTTCCTGTGATTTCTATAACTTCTTCAAATATGTTACAATTATCTTTTGAACATAGAAAAAGCTATTATGCACACATAGTAAATAAACTACTGATATAATATGCAAGTTTTACCTACACTACAAATCAAATATGCAATATTCTGATTATCATCTGTGAATCAAAATTTTAAACAAATTAACTTGAGCGAGGTATGATACAGATTCTTAAGCAGCAAAGTTTTGCATGTTTGCGTATGTGTACCAAAAAATTTAACTGAAACATATAATGGATATTATATAGACAAACTTATTAAATAAATGCTTCACTCTGTGATTAAATATATGGGAAGCAGTATAGGGCCAATAAAAGATGTTTTGAGCTATACATCCAGATTCACTGAGATTTGAGCACACTAAAAACCGGTTCTTACTACCTGCTCGAGCTTCATGAGACGGACAAACCTGCAGATTTTATCACTGTCTTCAGCAGAAGAGTACAATAGTTTTAAATTTGTTTTAGACCGTGTGGCAGTAAGAAAGGTTTGCATGTTAACCCTGCATAAATTGACTTAAAAAATGTCTTAGCAAGCTTGCCAAACCTGCTGCATAGTTAATATCAAACGTGCTATAAAGAATATGTCAGAGGTGTTAGGCCACAATCAACAGACCGTTGCAAAATAATTGGCGTTCTATATATAGGGCGGCAAGAGCTCCAGTGTCGTGAGAAAAAACTGGCTTTTCGGTTTGGTGGGGCGCGAAGTTCGAAAATGGCCGCTGGTGTTGTGGGCGATTGGCGACTCACTAAACAACCTATCTATTCTGATAAAATGACTTCAATGAAAGGCGTTTCTCACATTCTAGCTCTTCATTAATCTTAATAATTATGCACGTCTGAAGAATTTATGGGCGATTACCATAATTCTAAAAAGTATTTGTGCTCTCTATTTATGACATAGAGATTTAATTTATTAATAAGTTACATATTTTAAAATTTTAAAATAAATAATAAATTATATTTTGTGATTAAGGGCGTTACTTAAATTTTTATATATTGTAATTATTATGTATCTAAAGTATAACTTAATTAATAAATATAGATAGTAATATAAAATATCTATATATATATATTATATATATATAATTATATATAATTATTATATAATTGAATATATATATATATATAATATTTAATTATTATAAATATAATATTATAGTATAGTATACTTATTATAATATATATTAATATTTATAATATATATATAATATATATATATATATAATAATATATAAATAATATTATCAATTATCAATGTGTATCTTTGAAGCATCCATTAGATTATAATTAATTAATTTAATTATTATTATTTAGTTATATTCATTTTATTAAATATTGTAATTTAATTATAATATTTAATTAATATAAATTTATATTTTAATAATATAGCATATTCAAATTAGATTTAATAAATTGATTTTTAGGTAGGGTCATAACATACTCATACAAAATATATGATACAAGTTTTTATAAATAACTAGTGATAAAATATTTTCTATATAATTTATTTGGCGAATAAATTAATATGAGTATTCAATTTATTATAAAATTGAAAATTAATTACATTTAATTACAATTTATAATATTGATTATTTATAGAAATAAGATAAATTACAAAATATATTTATTATTAATAGAATCTATTTATATTCGATCCGATTTTATTGATAGTAAAAGAAGATATAGATAATTTTAATTTTTTTTTAATATTATGATCTTATATTTATATATAACGTGAAATGGCAAAACCAAATTTTTCTTCAAAGGGCAGAGAGAAATTTTAGAGACAGTATACAGCTAATCCAATTTTACAATAAATTTTAATTATTTATAAATTACTCACGAATTAGCGCTTTTTAAGATGACTTAGATGGAATGCGCGTGAAAAATTTTTGAGAGGTGATTATTATACCAGTATAAGTTTAATTATTTAGTTGGCTTTTTATATCCATAGACAACATAATAATGGGAGAGTCATAAGTCACGGTTGGATATAAAGTCGATTCAATAAAGACACATAACTCTATTGCATATTTCGAGGAGTAGATATAAGTTAATATTGTTCATACCTCCGTAATCACCCCCAATGAAAAAAAAAGCCACGCCAAGAGATTCTAGGGACCTCTTAATGTGGACAATCACTCCTAGGCCTGTAAATACATACTATTACATAATAAATATTTAATCAAGTTATCTTATTATCATGCTATGAATCCATTTGGAAATATTAAGAATTAATATAAGTGAAATTTAATTTTACATAACACTAATAAGAATGAATGAATGAGCAAGGGAAAAGAAGAAAAAAAAATAAATAACTAAACAATAAATTCATAAAATGAGTAATAAAAGAACACATTCACAAATTACAATTTTACTAAGAGAACAAGTATATGAAAGAGAACATTATTACTCTATATTATACTTCATTCCGGTCATCATATCAGAGATCAGAGTGTACTAAGTGTGAGACAAGAAATGAAAGCATGGTCAAATAAGGCGACAGAGGGCTTCGAGGTTAACTTAGATCAACAGACAGGTGAGACCACACCGTGAATCAGATCAATATAGGCGTGTCCTAAACACAGTATTATATATTTATTTACAGTTCTATGATCGAAATATATTTTACAACAGATAGTATGAGAATATATCTACTTAGAAAGTGCTTTATAATTACTGATATATAGGAGATAATTAGTTTTAATTTTAACTACAGGTTAGCTTATAATGTAGATGTCTAATACAAATATTATTAACTAGATTAAAAAACTTCAACATAGAATGACAATTCCAATAACATAAAATTTATTTATCGTAATTTAAAATACTATATATAGTTCTATTTATTGTCTTAATATGCATATTTTTTATATAAATCTAAAATATTTATTGAGGCTTCTCATAAGATTCTGCTACTAATGACATTATGGCACATATTATATACATGGTGATGGGTATCACTAGAGTTCATTGTCGTATATAATTCCACTGATCCTATTCCAATATATAAAACTTATGATATTACTACACTATCACTAATCCAGAAGTAAAAAGTGAGGGTAATGAAGTATATATAGGTTAGATGTCAATGTCATACTTAAGTAGGGATAGTCTGATTTAACAACATTAATAAGGTATCAGTTTATGATTATGGCCAAATACAACCGCATAAGCTGGATCTAGAAATCAACTACAGGAAGTTTTTCACAGTAGGGAATGACTAGGTTCAATATAGATTATTTTGAATTACTATGAAGAGAAGAGCAGTCTGTCCTTGCCTCTAGAAGAGTTTATCTGTTTCTCAGACTACAGTGCACAGTCCCTAGCCAACAAAATATTACGGATATTGCATCAAATAAATTTATTATGACATTGGACATAATAGGTCCATAAAAATATACAGTAAATGAAATATAAATACGTTAAATGTTAAAAAAATCAATTATAACTTATACCAAAATAATAAGGAAGCAACTAAATTAAAAAATTTATCTTTTACGTGAGGTATGTCCTAGCTTATTACAACAGAGAATACATGAAGTGCAAATTTCTGTCACCAGCATAATTGCTCACAGGACGTAGATGCAATCATTAATGCCGACAGAGGGCATACTGAGTAGTAAAGCAAGAACTAGGCGTACTCTCCGAGAGATGTCGTACAGAGACAGTGGTTGCGCTTCGAGAACAGTCATGGACCGCAAGAGTGTGAATGATGTACACATGAGGTCGTACATGAATAAACCTCTCCACTAGAAAGATATCATGTTGCATAAGGAACAATGATATGCTTACTTAGCCTAAACACATCAGCGACAGGAGTTTCGCAATTTCACGACGTATGCATTGAATTCATGTGCGAAACTACCTAATGGTACAGCAGTTAAGATTGTATCCTACGCTGGTCCGTACTATACGTAACCAAGATGATCCAGTTTAAATCACAGACATACATCTACGTTAAGAGTCACAACTAAGTGAACTGTATAGGAATGAATTTTCCTGAGCAAACAGGTAATAAACTACAACTATCTGAAGCGAGATTCAGAAAGTGAGTGGTGGGACAACAAAGCTTAAATACCATAGTAGTATATAGCTATCGAGGAAAACTGCCTCGAAGAGATCAGCGATGTCATAATAAAAGAGCGCTGTAAGTATATCTTAGATGGTCGCATGACAACAGTATATATCAATAACATTTAGAGCTGGAGAACTAAGAAAGAGTCCTTGCGTCCACCGTATGATTAAAAAAATGAATAAGGAGGTAAGTTCGCGAAGATAGTAATCTCGAAATAAGCGCGCACTCTATTGATCTGAGTTAGGTCTTGAATATATTGTTTGATCAGGAAGAGATGAAAGCGTACGCGGGAGTCCTATTGCCTAATCTCTTCCTCATAAGGACAATATAGGGAAATGCATACGAAGTAGGTGGAAATATATTTAATATATGCCGAATAAACTATCATAACTATAGCCTTGCTAAACATAACAAAGGCAAAACTAAATGGGAGAAGAAAAAGGGTTTTTGAACGAGGTTAGCATAGTCACTTTTATGATGAATTTTTGTGAATTATTATGCATTATGGCAAACGCTTACTGCAATCTCCTTACATTCAATACTCGAGTGAGTGGTATATGGATTTAAAATTAGAGGGAAAGTAACTTAAGCTAAACCAATACGCAGATATCATGGAAGGAATAAAAGATGGTAATATTGAAGGTCGAATCTACCTAATTTAAACTTAAATACACGTGAATGTGATGGGACTATATATGGTCGAATGACCCAATCATGGTGAGTATATTTTTATAAAATTTGAGAACAAATGCCTTCAAGTATCATATCTTGTTTATTATATAATAATATATATAGTTATATAATGTTACCTATAATATATAGAAATATTGAAATAATAGAATTAATTTTAAGTAATTAATTATTATATAAGTGTATTAATAAATAAATTAAATATAAATATTATATATTAATTATAGAATATAATTATAAAAATCTGGAATACGTATATATATTATATTATTTATATATACATAATATATATATTATATAATATATATACTAATCTATACAATTTATAACATTACACTATATTTTATTCACAGATACACTGACATACACCTGGTGCAAGGCAGTGTTTGGGAGATCATGAAAACTTAAAAAAAATTTGAGCTCTTGATACGATTTTCTAAATATTCGAAGTGAAGGGCCATATATAGTCCAGTCAGTCACCTCTGGAGAGAATTTGTGGTACTAAATCTTGGATAGGCTGGCCTGCAGTAAATGGTTTCACCACGTAGCCTCCTCTCACTAACGGAACCTGTTTCCGTGTGAATAACAGGAGGTCTGGGTGGTCTTGTTTATTAAGTATAATACCCATTTACCGCAGCTCAGCGGGCCGTGGAAAAGGTATTGTTTGCAAGGCTCGAGATTCTAAAGCAAAGAGGCCCATGGCATTCCAGCAATTTTGAAAAATTTCATCTTATGAAAGGGAATATGACCCTATTCAGAATGCTAAGAGGATACGAGGAGGAAGAGTCTACAGTAATTTTGAAGTAACTTAATAAAATCATTTTCTCAATTTTTGTTATATATATTTACCTTTAAATTAAATTTAAAATAATTCAATTTTTAAATACTTGCGCTTTAATTTTATTTTTTATTTTTTTTCGCTCCTTAAGTTTGTGCTTTTAAAAAAAAATTGAATTTCTTGACATTTGCGCTTTGCGCATGCGGACTAATTTTTTTAAAACAAATTGTGGCTTTTGGCTTGCGGACTAATTTCCATCTTTGCGCTTTGCGTTTGCGCTTAAAGTTAAAATTTTGCGGTCCCACCTCTGATATATATGATATAGTATATATATATAATATATATATAAATATATAATATATATAAATATATACATATATAGAATATATATATAATATTATATATATATAATATATATATATAATAGTATAGTATAAATATATAATAATTATATATCATATATATAATATATATATATATATATATATAATATATATATATAATTATATATAATATATATATATAATATACTATATAGTTATGTGTAGTGCAACACGACACGGTTCTTTAAGATTCATATAATATTCTATAATATGTATATATAATAGTTGTATAATATTATTAAATTAATATATATTTATATAAGTATAATATAATATATATAATTTTCTATATATAGTATATATAATAGTTATATATATATATATATTAATATGATATAATATAAGATAGTATTATATATATATATGCTGTAATAATATATTAGTATTATATATATATTATATATATATGATAATATATATATATATATATATATATTATATATATATATATTATATATATAATAATATATAAAGTATATATATTATATATATATTATAAAGTAATATATATATAATATATATAATATAATAATATATATCATATAGTACATATATAAAAGTTATAATAAGATACCTTTATTTATATATAATATATAATATAATATATATTTATATATGATATAATATATAATATATATATAGTATAAGTAATATTGATATATAGTATAATATATTCAGTATATTATATATATATATATATATGTATATAGTATTTTAAAGAATTTTAAATAAACAACTACAACTCATATTCTAAACTCAATAGCTACAGGAAATAGGAAGTACTTGTTGGAATGGTAAAATTTTAGTTTGGAAACTGTAAAAAAAAAAAAAAAAAAAAAAAAAAAAAAAAAAAAAAAAAAAAAAAAAAAAAATCATAATCTCAAAAATGTACATTAGTTACAGCGAAAAGGAATATATTTTTGGAATACTTGTAAATTTATCATAGGAAGTGTAAAAAAAAAATAATAAAATAAATATTGGCAATTTTTTTTTTAGGAGCAGGGGACATAGTATATATATTATAGTATATATATAATATATATATATAATATAATATATATATATATTTATATATATATATATATATATTATATATATAATATATATATATATATATATATTTATAATAATAATATATAATAATAATTATTTTAAAGGAATTACACGGCAATGTAGGGGCTCGAGCCGACGGGAACACAGGGGGGTACTTTTTCCATACCCCGTAGGGGAGGCGGAGGAACCCCCGCGACAACCCAAATACCAAAGAGCGGGGTTCCGGAGACCTCCCCGGAGGGGGGGAAATCTACCCCGTAGTTCCCTGAAAGGCCGAGAGACCCGACTCCGCCATCAGTGCGGGTATACCCTTGGGGTAATCTTTAGTTAAAAAAAAACAAAATTAATAGAAAGTCTATTTATTTTAACGATAAACCAAAAAAAAGGTCTCTAAAATAGGCTCTCTAATCATTATTAACAATAAAATTTTAACAACAATTTTTTTTATTTTTACATTTTCCTAATGTAAAGATTTTAACCAGATTCCAAAAATGTTATTTCTTCGCTGTACTTATTGTAGTTTTGGATATATATATATATATATATATAGTATATATATATAGATATATATAATATATATATATATATATATTATAAATATATATAAATAATAATATATATAATATATTATATATATATATATATATATATAAATTTAATATATATATATATATATAGTATAATATATAATAAGTAATATATATATAATATATAAAATATATTAATATATATAATAAAGTACAGATATATTGATGTTTATAGTATTTCTATATGTTAACATATTCTATAAGTTTAATAATATATGTATATAATAAATTACATTTTCGACAAAAATTTACCAGGATTCCCAACAATGATCCTTTTCCCTGTATCTATGTGTATGTTTTTGAGATATAGTTGTAGTTAATCAAATTTCTCAGTATATATATATATAATATATATATATGTTTTTAGTATTAATTAATAAAGACTCTATATAAATTTTTAATAAATACAATAATGATGTATCATATAGTATTTCTTATGTTAAATATATAGATAAAAATCATTCGACATCGAGTGTGGACGTAGAAATTTGCAGAAGGGAAACGAAATAGAGAAGCATCAAAGGGAAGAGGAATAAGTATAAGGATAAGATTCTGAAAGTTTATGAAAAGAAGAATGAAAATCTTGGAAGCGTCAATAAGTGTTTTGGGATTGTATATCAGAGAAGGAGCGTATTGGATGTGGTTCAGTAAATAGCAATAAATATTTTTATTATTTTGTCGGTGTTTAAATATTAAGAATTTAATTAAACATTTATTTTATTTTATCAAATATCTGAGATGGAAGACAACATATTTTCGGCTTTATTTTCGTTTTTATTGTTTATGAAAAAAAAATAAATACTCAAAAATGAAAAGAAAAAAAACTGAAACTTTATGTAAAAGAAAAGGTGAAAGCTGCGTTTCCCGATGTTGTCGAATCATCGAAGAACATTTTAAAAACTCTCTTGGTCTTCGTGAAATTTTCAAATTCTCTTAGCACTGGTGGCTAAGGTTCGAATTCCCCGCATCGAATTAATCTTTCGTGAATGGTGATATAGCGTGATAATTATAATAATAATAGTGATAGTGGAATAATGTTATATAATGTTATTAATAAGCAAATAGTGGTGATATAATTTAAAATACAGGTTGAAAGGATATAAATTTGCGATTAATATTAATTTATGAAGTGATAGTTTCTGAACAATTTAAAATCACAGTGAATATAGTGATATGCGTAAAATATTAATAAAAGTGTATAGCAAATAATATAAAAAATAATAATATTTAAATATAAGATATAAAAGAGAATTATTAGTGAAATAAATAGATGTAAAAATTTTGTTGAATTGTAGTGTTTGGCACAATAGTAATAATAATGATAGTAATTGTAATTTCATATTATGTGTAATTTATATATGTATTTATATGTACCTAATAATGTATTTGTATATGTATATATTATTGTTTTTTTTTTTTATATTTTAGTTATTTAAAAATGCGCCCGGTAGCTCAGTGTATAGAGCAACTCACCCAACAATGTGTAGGGTCCCAGGTTCGCATCTTGTCCGGTGGGAGAAATTGTTAGCAATCTCTCCTTAGGCTTTGTTTCGTCTGCTCGCCGTTAATCAGAGTACACGCCCACCTCCTAAGATAGGGCTCTGCCGTGAGGGGTTTATCTTCTGTAAATATATATATAATTATTATAATATATATAATCATATATAATATATTTATAATATATATATATATATATATATATAGTATTATATATACTAAATATATAATAATAATATATAATATTAAAATATATAAATATATATAATATATAAATATAATATATAAATATATATATAATATATAAAAGTATGATATATATTTTATATATATATAATATATATAAATATATATATATATATATATATATATATATATATAAATTTATATAATATTATATATAATATATAATTATAATATATATATATATATATATATATATTATATATATCTAAATATATATATATATAATATATATTAAAGACTTGCCAGGATGTCATCAGGGATAGTGGCAAGAGAAAATCTTAGTAAAAGATGGTAGGAGGACTAGAAGAACATAGCACCATGGTGGAACGAAGAATGAAAAAACAATTAAAAAAAAAACAGAAATGAAGAAAGTGGCTGAAAAGAAGAACAGCGGCAGCAAGGAAGGAATGGCAAGAGATGAGGCAGAAAATAAAAAGGAGAGCAAAAAAGATGGAGAACAGAGAGAATGGCCGGAAGAAATACCGAGAGATGTGGCGAGGGAAAATAAAGCTCTTTAGATGCGAAGCGTATGAAACCAATAAGTGTAACTAGAATTATAAAAAATAGAAACGGAGAGATTCTTATGAGACTGGAAAAAAGAAATGATAGATGGAGCCGAATACCTATGCAAGATCTACTAAATTTAGAATATGTCAGAGAACATAGAGGAAGAAGCGCAGATCAGACGAGGAGGAGAAGGAGATGAAGGCGAGAGATAACGGTGAGGAATATGAAAGAGCAATAAAAGTGATTAAGAAGGTAAAGCTCAGTAGAGGATGGAGTGGCTTGAGTGGTGTTGGAGGAGGAGAGGAGCCTGAAAAGAAACAAGTGCTGAGAGAAGGAAAGGTCCGGAAAGGGTGGGGCAAAGCAATAATAAACCGATATATAAAGTAAAGGAGATGCAGTAACTGTAATAATTATAGGGTAATTACTGATTGACCATCTGACGAAAATATACGAAAAGAAATTGAGAGGAAGTTAAGAAGAAGGTAGATCCGAACTCGGTAGAAGACATACGGTATAGAATTGGAAGAGAAAGACGGACCTCTTATTCACACTGAGAATGGTCTCGGAGAAGTTGCTGGAATATGGCAAGAGATTCTTTGTATCCTTCATCGATCTGCAAAAGCATTCGATTCGTCCAAGGAAAAATAGCCTGAGAGTAATGGAGAGAATTATGATTTGAAGGAGATAAAGAGAAGGCGACTAGAAACGTATTACTGGACAAGTGCAGCGTAAATTTAGAACAGATGCGAAGAACGATAGAATGGTTTGAGTGTGAAAACAAGAGTGGCAGGGAGTGTATTTATCGCCACGCTTTTATATTATATGTTGACGTGGATAAGGAAGTGAAAGAAGAGAACTGGAAATTTGAAGGGGACATAATGGGATATGGCGACGATCTGGCATGTTGGAGCGAGAAGGGAGGCATTCGAGAAGGTGGTGCGAGTTGTTTGCAGAGCGCTTTATGAGGAAGCAGGATGAAGATGAACATACAGAAGACAGTGATATTAACAGTAACCGGAGGAAATGAGAGGGATGAGAATGATGTGAAAGAAGAGGAGGAAGGCGGTAAATACTGCAATTATCTCGAGAATGTTTTAACAGAAGAGGAGGAAGGG
>JABUQX010053022.1:32500-37500 GCA_015478945.1 Trachelipus rathkii
TATATATATTATATATTATATATATATATATTATATATATATATATATAATAATTATATATATATATATTTATATTTATATACATACATACATAACATATATATAATATATATATATATTATATATATATATATATAATATATATATATATATATATTATATATATATATATATATATATATATATATATATATATATATATATATATATATATATACTCCATTATAACTTTGTAAAAATTTTAATTTATGTTCGTACTTATGCTAAGATTTGCGCGAGCAAAATTTTAGCATAAGTCGAAGTGAAATGATATATAAACCCGGCCTGTTGAGATACTCTTCAGTCAGATAAAGTCAGTCAGATACAGTCAGATCAAATTATTAAGAATCAAAAGAAAATCTCACTCAAGATACTCTCTTCAGAAATCCTCCCGGCAAGAGCGATAAACTTCAAGGAAAAGGCTTCAGTCAGATAAAGTCAGTCAGATACAGAGTCAGAATAAATTAACAAGAAGAATCAAGATACTCTCTCCCAGAAATCCTCCAAACTTAAAACGCTCTCGGCAAGAGCGGGAAATTTCACGGAAGGGCTACGGCTCGCCTGCGAAGAGTATCTCACAGAAGGAACTTTTATTACTTTTATACTTATTTCATATTTTACTTATGTTGAATAAAAACATCATTTCAAATATGGATTTCTAATTTACCAACCTCTTATATAGGGTGCTTGCTCCTTAAAGAAGTCACCAACTTAGCAAGTAATAGCCCTATATAATTGGTGAACCCGGAGAAGAACACCCAGAACTTCAATCAACGCCTTCTGAAAAACAAACAAAATGAAGAAAAAGAAAAAACTGCAATAATACTAAAAATCCCAATCAGAACACCCCTAGAAGATGACTCAAGAAAACGATATCGATAAGAACTTCAATTTTCATTTTTAATTAATTTTGGATTATGGTCTTCATCTTTTCACAAATATCACAGTTCGAGGATTCATCGTTAGACATAGCAAACTTCCTTTTCGGTATGGATTTCTTTCATCATTCAAGTTTGGATTATGGGCAGAAACTCATTTTTGGAATTCCACTACGAACTTTGAT
The DNA here is from genome assembly GCA_015478945.1 of Trachelipus rathkii. Taxonomy (NCBI): domain Eukaryota; kingdom Metazoa; phylum Arthropoda; class Malacostraca; order Isopoda; family Trachelipodidae; genus Trachelipus; species Trachelipus rathkii. The sequence continues at coordinate 33,603 of JABUQX010053022.1, forward strand.
TCCTTTTCGAATTCTAAATGGTTCTGTGACCGCTCCCTTTTATGTATGAAGAAGTTTTTCAAATAAAGGACCTAAATTTCAAGCAATTTCGCCTCTACATATGTAACTTCCTTTATGGTATGGATTTCTTTCATCATTTTAAGTTTGGATTATGGGCAGAAATTCATTTTTGGATTCCACTACGAACTTTGATTCCTTTTCGAATTCTAAATGGTTCTGTGACCTCTCCCTTTTATGTATGAAGAAAAGAAATTTTTCAAATAAAAGAACCTAAACTTTCAAGCAACTTCGGTCTCTACATATGTTCAAGCAATTGTTTCTCTCGTAACTAAACTTGAAAACTACGTGCGCTATTGGTCAAATCATGGATTACGTTAGAAAACGTCTTATACTGGACCTTTCCTTGGATTTAATGGTTCGATCAATGTGGCCTATTTAACTTGTGAATAATTCAATTGTTTTATATCAATAATTATTATGTATACATTTTTGTACTTTTATGCATTTAAATGTTTGTATGTTTGTTTATATCTAACGGATATAACCAAATATGCTTATGTTTGAATGCACTTTTATTTTCTGTATATATAACATTATTTTATTTATATGTATTCAAATACTTGTATATATGTTTTAGATCTTCGGTTGTAACCAGTTATGTCGTATTTGATATTCTTCAAATTTTCATGTATTACATTTTTGCCTTCAAAATGTTTATTATGTTCTACTTAGTCTTCGGACAAATTTAAATATGTTTGCATTGAAAGTACTTTAATTTTATGTATTTTAGTTATTATTTCTTGTATAATTATATAAAACATACTTTTCACCTCCCCGTTTTTAGCGCGGAAGTAATGTAGCCACTCATTTAAAACTTTTGTAAACATTTTAAATTTATCCGTACTTATGCTTAAGAATTGCGCGAGCAAAATTTTAGCATAAGTCAAAATGAAATAATACTATATAAACCCGTCATTTTGAGATACTCTTCAGTCAGATAAAAGTCAGTCAGATCAAATTATTAAGAATCAAAGGAAATCTCACTCAAGATACTCTCTTTAAGAAATCCTCCCGGCAAGAGCGATAAACTTCAAGGAAAGGGCTGCGACTCTGATTTTCGATCACAAATTTTCGCCGCTAAACGAAGAGTCAGAGGCAAGTTTCGAAAAACGCACTGGAAAAGGCTGCGACTTGCAATTCGCCTACAAAGAGTATCTCAACAGAAGGGACTTTTGTTACTTTTATACTTTAATTGCATATTTTACTTATGTCAAATAAAAACATCATTTTTCAAGGAATGATTTTTTGCCTTTCTTGTTCCACGTGTCATCGTGCTTGCTCATAAAATAAAGCCACCATTAGCAAGTAATTAGCCCTAATTATATATATATATATATATATATATATATATATTTAAACTATATATATAATGTATATAATATATAATATATAATATATTATATAAATATTATATATATAATTATATTATATATATAATTATATATTAATTCCTTGATTGATATATAGACACACAATATGTATATATATATATAATATATATATATATATATATATATAATATATATATATATATAATATATATTATATTATATATATATAATTATATATATATATAATTATATATAATAATATTATATATATATTATATATATATATATATATATATATATATATTTTATTAAATTTATATATATATTATATATATATATATTATAAATATTATATATATATATATATATATATATAGAATATATATATAATATATTATATATATATATATATATAAATATATATATATATATATATTATATATATTATATTATATATATATATATAATATATATATATTAGTGGCGTGGACTCCTTGGAGGGTCCGAGGCTCAGCTTACCTAATTATTTTATAAAATTTTATAGGCTCCGAGGCATCAGCTAACTGATTATTTAAAAAAATATTATATATATATAATATATCTATTTATATATATATATATATATATATATATATATATATATTTTTTTTTTTTACAGTTGTCACCACCACTCACGGGCAGAGGCCCTATCAGGAGGGGTGTGTTACAACCAAAATTGCATCCACTAGCGCAAACTACGCAGATGAGCACAGACCCAGGCTTAAAGTGAGGGGGATTAAATTCAGCAGGAAACCCAGAAGATGGAAGAGAGTTCCACAGAACAGAGGGCAGGAAGAAGTGGAAGACCGCAGCGAACTAGGCCTTGGATTTACCAATAGTCACATCAAAACTCGTGCATGCAGACACTGCACCCCTTGTGCCACGAGGGCATCGTTAAAGTTGGTGGTACGCGAGTGGTAATTTCCCTCGAAACACTTTGGCCGCTACCGATATCCTATAGAAAAGAGATAAAGCACCAACATCTCGCCGCAGAGATAGAGGGTCCAAGTTGAAGTGGAAAGTACAAGAACAGTTTATAAACCTTTTTGGCTTTTGACTCGACCCTGTCCAAAAGCCGGGTGAAACCAGAGCCCCCCCAGATATGAGAGCAGTACTCCATACAAGGGCGGATGAGACCCTTGTATAGCTTTTGAGTAACTGAGAAGAGGAAAAAAAATTTCGCAGGTCTAAACAAAACTCCCAGTTTCTTTGAGGCCCCCCCTACCAACCGTTGTGATGTGAGGTTTCCAAGACATTTTTGTTTATGTTAAGGCCAAGGATGTTTATATTGTCAACAGGAGAGACGAGAGAACCGTCGAAAGAGATAGAAAAGTTAGAAGGTGTTTTAGAGAGGGAGATTTGTAGAAGTTGAGTTTTTAAAGAATTAAATTTCACAAGGTCGAGATCGACCCAAGCGAAATTCTATCCAGATCCAGCTAGAATAGAATCGGAAGATGGAGAACGAGAGGCAATTCTAGAAGTAAAAGAGGGAGCAGAATTGAAATGAGTTGAAGAATGAAGGGTCGAGTCATCGGCATATGAGTGGATAGAGTTAGATGTGCAAGTGACGAAAGATCATATTCAATGAAAAAGTAGGAATAAGTAGGAAGATAAGACACGAACCCCTGAGGAACGCCACTATGACAGAAAAGAAGAAGAAGTCGCTCCATCAACCACAGCGATATTGAGCGACTTGAAAGAAGCTAGACATAAGTAAGCAAAGAGAAGGAGGAAACCCCAAAGGAGGGGAGCTTGGAGAGCAGTGACGCGTGCATACCCGGTCAAATGTTTTGGATATGTTCAAGCGCCACCACGCAAGTCTCCCCGTAGTTCCTAAGGTCGGAAACCATTAATCGGTTAAATAGGAAAGTATATCGCCAGTAGGCCTCGAGCGCCGAAAGCCCATACTTGGCGAATCGGAAGAAAGAGAATGAGATTCCAGATGGTCTAAGAAGTGAGAGTTGAAAAGGGGCTTCAAAGATCTTAGATAGATACAAGTGAGAGCTATAAGGCGATAGTTAGAAGGATCAGAGCCGGCTTCCTTTTTTTCGGAATAGGTTGAACATGTGCGTGCTTCCAAACTGAGGGAAAGTGCTAGTATTGAGAAATAGAGAATATAGTAAACGAGGGGCGGGGTCCAGCACGTAAGCACATTCCCTTAAAACTCGGGGGAGGAATGCCATCGGGGCCACCCGCCTTCCTAACGTTCATAGTTGCAGGAGCCCATGCACCCGATCAAATGTAATCAAAGGCAAAGACATAGGACACCTGAGAGGAGAAGAAGGAGGAGGCAGGGAATGCCAGAATCGATCCAGGGTTGAGTTAGAGAAAAATAGGAGGCCGAAGAGATTGGCCTTTTTCAGTTGGAGCAGTTAGCGACGGGAAGCCATCAGATCGAATAGAGGAGGAAAGCAGATTACAGAACGGTTATTAGGAGATGTTTTTGGCAAAGAGGCCAGAAAGATTTA
>JABUQX010053022.1:52500-70398 GCA_015478945.1 Trachelipus rathkii
GCATTCCAGCAATGTTCTCCTTTTTCCTGGTAGCTGTTGTAGTTTTTTGAGATATGGATTGGGGCTCTTCTAGAGGCTGACCATATATATATATTAATATAATAATATATATATTATATATATATATATATATATAATATTATAATATATATATAATATATATATATATATATATATATATATATATTATTATATTATATATATTATACTATATTATATATATATATATAATATATACTATATATATATATATATATATGGCTATTCAGTAGGATCTTTCACCGAAAAAAAAATCCCGGGGGGAAATGTTTAATATTTATTAAAATTTTGTTTTATTCCCAATTTAGAAGGATATTTTTTTTTTAATCAATAGCATAAAGATAAAGTTGCACTCGCTTCAAACGGTTGTAATACGAAGAAAATAAATAAAGAAATATATAAATAAATTCTTGTAAACTAAACGTAACTCAACATAACCTTAAAACTTAACGTATCATAACCTCACTTAATTTATTTTTTTATTATTTATAATTTATTTCACTCTGCATTGTTAAAAAAAACACACGCATCTGGCACCATGAACACTTTGGACATTTTATTGGATAACGTACATAGAAAAAAAATAAAAAATAAAAAAATTTTTACCTCTTTTTCCACAAAAAAATTTACAGGAGAAAGATCCTACCGAATGTCATATATATATATATATATATATATATATATATATATATATATATATATATATATAATATATATATATATATATATATTATATATATATATATATTATATATATATATATATTTTTGAGATATATATATATATATATATATATATATATATATATATATATATATATATATATATATATATATATATATATATATATATATATATATATATATATATTATATATATTATGTGATAAACTATATGATTATTTATTATTATATTATATATATATATGATTCGACCTTCGACGAGTGTGGACTCAGTGGAAACCAGAGGGGAGGCGAAATACAGAGGACCAGAAGAGAGAGAGAGATGGAAAAAAGAAGGATTAGTCAGAGGCAGATTAATTGAGAGATGAAAGGTCCAATCTGGAATCTTGAAGATTTTATTGGAATATTTTAAGAGAAGAAGAGAGAGAGAGAGAGAAAGAAAGCATTTGATTGATTCATGGTGGCTAGAAATTTCAAGGAAAAAGAAAATTACGATTTTGGATTTTAAAAATGTAAAATTTTAAACATTTAAATTTATTTCATTTGTAATCTGGGTTGGAGGAGCAACAAAATTTTTGAAATCATTTCTTTTGGCTATTTTGGATAATTAAATACAAATATAAAATTATAAAGAAGAAATTTAAAATACTAAATTGCAGAACGTGGAGCTGCGTTTCCCAAGTCTATCGTCGAGTCATATGAAGTAAATTTTCCAAATTCTCTTCCACTGGTAGCAAGTGGCTGGAAACCCCTTCTATCACATTTATCTTTCCGCGAATGGTGGTGGTGATATATCGTTTATCATACTAATAGTAATAACAGTGATTTTGGTGATAATGATAAGTAATAATAATGTTAATGATAATTTTTAATATGGTGAATAGCGGTAAATAATATTAATATATGGTGAAATATATATAACAAACATAATAATAGTAATATCAGTGATTGTGGTGATAATGATAATAATAATACAGTGTAATATTAGTTAATGAAAATATTTAATATAGTGAATAGTGGTAAATAATATTAATATATTGTGAAATATTGTGTAGGCATATCAATATTAATATTAAAACATAGTGCAGTGATAGTGATAGTAGTGATAATGATAGTAATGATAGTGATAGTATTAATAATAGTTAGTGATATGGTATATTGTATATATATGTTGTGTATGTGTATATGTATTTATGTTTATGTATATGTATTTATGTATGTATATATAGTATATATATATATATATGTTTTTTTAAATATCTTTAGTGATATAAAAAGCGCCCGATAGCTCAGTGTTAGAGCACTCGCCCAACAAAGCGAGGGTCCCAGGTTCGCAACTGGTCGGGTGGGAGAATGTGAGCTATTCTCTCCTTGGGCTTGGCTCCGTCCTGCTCGGACCGTAAACAGTTACACCCCCGCCTCCATCAGGGCTCCGCCCGTGAGGTGACTGTGTTTATCTCTGTAAAAAAAAAAAAAAAAATATATATTATATATAATATTAATATATATATATATAATAAATTATATATATAATAATTATAATATATTATATATATATATATTATATATAAATATATTATATATATATATATATATATAATTATATATGTACTGTTATATATATAGTATAATTTATGTATTTCGCATTGATGTCTTGTGTTTCAAATTAATTTATAGTATCTCATGAGATATTTGCTCCTAGATTAATTTTCTCCCATATGAATCTGTTGCCATGTCAATCTTTACCCCAATCATTTTTCTTACCTGACTAATCTGCTAGTTCGTGTAGTTTTGACTTCAGTGAATGCAAATTAATTTTCCGTCACCTTTAATCTGCTAATTCCAAAACAAAATACAAAATACCAACAACCCTTGTAAAGTAGTCCTGCCAATTTTTTATCTTATGTACTGCTCAAATATTTACATAATCATTTACATGTTCAAACCATTCTGGTATTATAAGCGAACCACTCAGAATAACATATAAATAGTATTATAATAATAGATTAGGCACCTAGCCTTTTAAAATAATTTTCAATATTTGAATATTTGTGTTATATTAGGTATATTTATTAGACAGTTGATATATTCCTAATATTCCTATCCTTTAATATTCAAACAAGAACCTCTATATTCACTGTATTCATTATTCAAAACCTTCAACCTCTAAATTAAAGCAATGGCTCATTGCTTTAATATAGATCTAAAGACACCTAAATATTATTCAGATTGAGAACCATAGGCACCTAAATATTAAAATTAATATTAAAGCAATGGGTATGTTGAAAGAACAAAATTGCATAAAAGATTGTTTTATAGGAGACAATATTAAAGTTTAAAAGCAAAAATTGGATAAAAGTTATTTAAAAAGAAAAGTCAAAATAACTTATTACAGTTTTTAATGAAGTAAAGACGAAATTTACATATTTTAACGTAAATGGTAATTTAATGGTAATTTTTTAAATTTGTGGTTTATAACACTTATTATATTTTCATCGTTCAAATAATTGTGCCAGTAATGGATGTGAAATATAAACATTAAATACAATAGCTGACAAAAGGGATTGAAGTTTTTGAAATGTGATGAATATACAATAAAAATACAGGATCTTCTTTGAGTATTAAAGAATAGGAATAATAGGGATATATGAGCGGTCTAATAGAATTACCTAATATAACAAAACAAATTTAAATATTAAAAATAATTTTAAAAGACTAGGTTCTTATTCTATTATAATACTATTTATATATTGTTCTGATTGGTTCATTTATAAGGGAAGAATAAAGGTTATTCAAATAATTTCAATATTTCGACTTTTTAGGTGACAGATATCTTTCTCTTCTCTCTCCCTCTCTCTCTTTTCTCTTTCTCTCTCTCTCTCTCTACTTCTCTCTTCTCTTCTCTCTCTCTCTTTCATCTCTACCTCTTCCTCTCTCTATCTTTTATTCCATTCACTCTTACTCAGCTAGTTAATTAATATTTTTTTTTGCTTGAAATAAAATTCTCACTCTCTCTGACCCTTTTATAATGGAAATCTCTCTCTCTCTCTCTCTCTCTCTTACTCTCTCTTCTCTTCTCTCTCTCTCTCTCTCTCTCTCTTTAATATCCTTAATTTTGAATTTATTTACAAGGGAGAGGATATGTTTACGTTATGTTAGTAGGTTTAGGTTAGTTTATTAGGTTAGGGCCATCCTCTAATTAAGTAGGTTATGTAACTTAGTCCGTTAGAAGGTTATTGGTAGGTAGGGATTAGTAGAGAAAAAGATTTGAAGTTACTTTTTAAAATTTTTTATTTTATTTATAACAGCATGCTAATGCGGTTTTTATTAATCTAACAGCTTTATATTGATAATATAATATATATAATATTATATATATAGACAACTATAGATTCCTATACATAATATGATATCTATAGGTACCAAAATATATATACTATATATATATATATATATATTATATATATATATATATATATTATATTTAAAATACACTTTTTGTTTTAATTATAACTTATATTTTTATTAATATATTTCAATTTATTTATTAAAATACCAACTTTTTGTTACATGAAAAGCAATTGTTTTTTTTTTAAAGTTATTAAATGTTTCAACTTTCCTCTTAAAACAAATTGCGAAACTTAACTAATTAATTTTTTTTTACCTAGGATTCTAAAAATTTGAACCTTAAATTTGTAATTCAATTCAGCTAAAATATTTTATGACGTCAAGAGGAAAAACGTACCAAAAACGAGATATGAGCCAAATATTGTTCCATCGATGCATGTTGCGGTTAATAAGAATCGTATTCGCACGAAACTTTCTGTGGAATAAATTAAAAATATTTAAAAAAAGGAATTTAAGTGTTTTCTACATCAAATGTAACCTAAACTTAACCTAACCCCTAAATACCTAGCCCTAAACTAAACTTAACTCCAAATTAACTCATAACGTTAACCTAACCTACCTTAACGTAATCTAAATTTATAGCCGAAGCATACTGCGTATCACAAATTTAAAATAATTATATAAGGATATTAAAATGAGAGAGAGAGCGAGAGAGAAGAGTATGATTAGAATTTATAAACGCCTTTCGAATTAGCCGTAGAGATTATTGAGCTGGCATTTTAGATGAGAGTTAGAGAGACGCTGAGTATAGAGAGGTATATTTACGTCGAGAGAGAAGAGAGGAGTGATTGAAGAGAGAGAATTTTTTTTATCGTTACCACGTAGTAGCGATTTAATTAGACATTAAATAAAATTGTGCTTATCTACTTTGTTCTGTAACAAAATATTTCTATTAGCTCCTTAACACCATAAATATTTTTATGAATACGCTTTTTTTCCCTTTTATATTGTAATTTTTTACTTTTTCCATTTAGTACAGTAAGTAATTAAAGAGAGAGGTAATATTTCCAAATATTTTATATCTATCTAATATTTATCTATCTATCTAATCTATCTATCTACTATTCATCTATCTATCTATCTTATCTTACTATTCTATATATATTATAATATAATAATATTAACCTGTATATATATATTACTTTTTATATTATATATATTATATAAACCTATTTACTATATGTACTTAACAAAACTATCTTAATTAATATATACTATAATATATATATATATTAATATATAATACTATAATATACTATATATATTATATATATTTTGAATTACAACCCGGATAGAACTCGAAGCGGTGAATACGAAGAGTCGCAGAAAGGGCTGAGTTACAGAAAGGACAGAAGAGAAAGAGTTTATGAAAAGATAGAATATTGGAGATTATTATTACCAGAGATCGACCAATTTAAATTTATTGAAGATTAAAGAGGTTGGTTCTGAGAAGTTTTTACTATCATAGTAAAATGTTTTAGGAGAGATGAGAGAGAGAGAGAGAGAGAGAGTAGTTAGATTAAGTCATGTATGAAGAGAGAGGAGAGAGAGAGAGAGAGAGAGAGCAGAGAGAGAGAGAGAGAGAGAGAGAGAGAGTTTTGTGCTAAGTGGCTGTCAACTTAAAAGGAAAAAAATTACGATTTAGGATTTTTAAAATTTATAATTTTTAACATTTAAATTTATTGACTTTTGTTACTGTAAAATAATTAAGCTGTTTCTCACAAAATTTTAAAAATCATTCTTCTGGCTATTTGGAAACCTTTTAATCTATCTAGAAATTAAAGTAGACTTTATTAAAAGAAATTTTGAAATAATAACCAAGTGTGCGTGCGAGATGAAGCCGCGCTTCTCAAGGCTGTCGTCGTGTCATAAAAAGAAAAGTTTAAACAAATTTCTTACACTTAGGAATGCAAGGGTCTAACTTTTGTTACTTTTTACTTTTACTTTTACTTTTACTTTTACTTTTACTTTTACTTTTTACTTTTTATTTACTTTTACTTACTTTTTAACTTTTCTTTTTTGGTTTTTCAATTTTAGTTTTTACTTTTTATCTCTGCTTTTGGACTGATTCCTTTGTATTAATATATTATTAATTATCTTTATGATTTCCTACTCTCTTATACTTCTCTTCCCATCATGCGCTATTATTATATATGTATTTAATACTTTGTATAATAGTAATAATGATATAAAATTATTATATCATCTAATACACATAAAAAAAACAATCGAATATATACACATCTATAGCAATATTTTGTTTGTTCCAAGAATTGATTTTTCGATCACATTTTTACTTTTACTTTACTTTTTACTTTTACTTTTTACTTTTATTTTTTACTTTACTTTTTACTTTTTACTTTTACTTTTTCGTGAATGGTTGTGATATAATAATAGGACAGTGGTGATAGTGATAATAATAATATTTAATTAGTGAATAAATATAATAGTAGTGAAATATAGTGTAGAGCATATAGAAATTAATATTAAATCATAATAATAATAATAATAATAATAATAATAATAATAATAATAATAAAATAATAATAATAATTAATTAATAATAATAAAATAATAATAAATAATAATTAATAATAATAATAATAATAATAATTAATAATATTATTTATTATTATTACTTATATACATTATTATGATTATTTATTTATTATTATTAATAATAATAATAATATAATAATAAATAATAATTAATAATAATATAATATAATTAATAATAATAATAATAATAATAATAATAATAATAATAATAATAATATATAAATAAAATAATAATATTAATATTAGAAATATAGTGTTTAGTAGTGATTGATGGCGATATATAATGAATTTGTTTGAAATATATTGTTTAGCTTTTTAATAATAATATTAATAATAATAATAATAAAATTATATGTATTATGGTATGTATCGATGTACGTATTTGTATATTATATATATATATAATATATATATATAATATACTATATTTATTATATATTAACTATATATATATATATATATATATATTATATATAATATATCTATACTAAATATATATATATATATATATATTAGTTCTTTTTCTATCAATTCAGATTTATTTATACTTGATATGCCCGGTAGATCAGTGATAGAGCAAATTGCCAAGCAATGCGAGGTTCCTAGGTCGCAAACATGTGTCGCGTGGAGAATATGATTATTCTATCTCCTTGGCTTTGGTCTTCCTTCGGTAATTGAGTAACACCCCCTCCCTCCTAGATTAGGCACCTGCCCAAAACCATGAACGGCGCTGTTTATTCTCTGTAAATATTATTATATAATTTACTAACAACATATATATATATATCTCACTATATATATATATATATATTATAGTATTACTTTATTATATCAACTATAATATACACTACATAATATATTATTATATCTATATATATATATAACTATATATATATATATATAATATAATATATATTTCCAGTAAGGGGTGTTTACACCACTTTAGTAACAAGCTTGTAATTATAGAGCAAACTATACAAACCATACACTTAACACAAATTACCTTTTTGTTAAATCAGTGGTTAAACAATTGTGGAGAACAACAGGTTATCCTGTTTTTTTTAGGAGGCTTGCATTGTCGACTGAGGGACAAGGGATAAGCACAAGTTTCCCCTCACCTGTCGTTCCACGAGAGCCATAGTGCTGCGAGACCCCGATCCTCCATCTTGTGCGGTTTACCCGTGGTATTTCTTGTAGTTTGATCTAATATATACTATAATCATATATAACCTAACTACTGACTAAAACTATACTATACTATATACTATATTATATAACTATATATATATATATAGTATATATTATATATTATATATATATAACCTATATATATACTATTATATATATATATATATATAGAGTAATATTATTATATATATAATAAAATATATTCAAATATATACTATATTAAATTTATATAATATATTATATATATATATACACTACTAATACATTACTATATATTTTCAATACTTCATATATAATATATATATATATTATATATATATATATATTATATATATACTATATATATATATATCAGTGGCGTACCACATATTTGGGGGGGGCCAGGGGGGCCATGGCCCCCCCCCGAAATTTTCTAGACACTAAAAAAATTTTAAGTACCATTGATTAATTATTATATTAAAGTTCAGAGGCAATTAAATTTATATAAGTCGTTGCTGTCAGGAAGGAAATCTCGTAAAGTTCTTTAGTTAAAAACTTAAAACTAACTATAGCAATCACCAGAGAGAAGATGGCAACAGTGGTAATTCAACAGATTTAGAGAATGGTTAAGTGTATCTGAGCTGGGTATTGAATACTGCTTACAAGAATAACAACTGAGAAAAGAGGGAACCAGGGAATTCATACCGAATCCAAACCGATAACAATATTCAAAAAAACAATGGGCAGCTCCACAATCTCGCAGTTTTAAGGGAAGAACCCAGAAACTGTATTTGCGAAATTACTCCTCCAATTTCAACTACTTTCAAGATCGCAGATGTGAAAGGATAGTTTAGAAATATCTCGAAAGCCTAAGGTCGACCCAGATATATATGAAAATGCATGAAGTATTACAATTGCTGATACAAAGGTTTAAGCTTCATTATAGTTAAATACAGCTCTGGCTATCCCGAATACTTTCAGCACACTTATAGCCAGTAGACAGGACTAGTTTCTTTCGATACGAGCACAATTTCCAAAGGATTAAATATTCTTGTTGCATACATACTGCGCAACTTATTTACACCCACGATGCATTCTTACCTCTACTGCTTCAGTAGCAAGAAGCTTTTCAACATTAAGACTTCTGAAACCTACTTGAAAAATACTATGGAGAGATTGAAAGAATTAGTATTGGCTCCTTCTACATCTTTCACATCGAAATAATTTTCCTCATTCTCATGCCCGGGAATAGTTTACTATTTAGGTAAGATGATTTTAGTAATCTATATAAATTACTTCCATTTTTCTTAGAAAATTAATATTGTCTCCACTTAAATATATATATAATTATACTTATTATATAATATATATATTAATAATATATATATATAATATATATTAACTATATTCAATATATATTAAAATATTTTTATCAGGTAATACAAATAAATTTCATAAAAAAGAAACTAAAAAGAAAATTCATTATAGTAATTAAATTTTCAGTAAATAATACAAATAAATTTCTAATATATTACTATATGTATTACTAATATATTTAATAATTATATCCTCTCTTAAACTTAATATTTTTTTTAGATCAATTAACAATAAGATTTTTTTTTAAATCTGTATATTTCTTATGAATTCATACACACACTCACATACATATACAAAAATTTATTAATACTGTATATACTTATATATATATAATTTATATTTTTATCTTATATTTATTATACCTATTATATACCACACAACGCAAGTATATATATATATTATGTATAGATATATTTATACTATATTATATTAAATTATATTATATATAGCTAGAAATATTTATAATGTATTACTAAGTTATCGGCCAATCAAATAATATAGTATATTAATAATATATTGATAATATATTATATAATATTTATATTATATAATTATATTTATACATATATATAAACTAAATTACCATTATAATATTTATATATTATATTAAATATATATATATTAATTATACTAATATATTTTCAACTATTATAAATCCTTATATTATACTTATAATATTATACAACAAATATATAAGTATAATATAATAATATTAATTATATATATTAATATAACATATATTATATATACTTATATTATATAATATATATATATATTTTATTATTGATATATAATATATTATAATAAAGTAATATCATATTATACTATAACTGTATATAACTTATTTTTAATATATACAATAAAATTAATTATTTAGAGATAACCTATAGTTTATAAACCAGATAAAAAGAGGCCGATACGCCCGATACCTCAGAATAACCACCCCTTCTACGTCTATCATACTTTATACCCTGGAGATGGCCACACAAACATACCGATACCAATCACCGATAACTTAATCTCAATGATAATTAAATTAACAACTTAACCTAAGAATAAACATTTGTTTGTAATCTAGGAACAACTCAGGAAATTTAATAATCCATATACATATCATACTACAACAATACCATACATTAGTCATTATTATATATTTCATTAACATTAGTTATTGTAAGAATATTACTACGCATATAACAAAATGTATACACGTAATATATAATAATATTCTAAAGTTTTATAAAAAATCACGTGCACATCATATACTAAACATAATATATATATATATATATATATTAAGAACTAATAAATACTATAATAATATAATACTAATATATATATATACATAATAAAGTATATATAATACCTATATAAAATATAATAAAATGCCAAATATCTATATTAATTATAAATCATAATATCAACATATAATTAACTATTATACGTTAATAGTTTAATCATCTCTCTATCACTTTTCCTTCCTTTACTCATATCCGTATTATTTATACGTGTTTAGTTACTGGAGATATATGAAGTTATATAACTTATAAAGATTGCAAACATAATTTTAGAAGCTAATTTATTAATATTATATTTATATTATATGGTTTTAAAAATTATTCCCCAAGTGAACTATTAATACTAATATATCTTAATATTACTTATTTACTAAAAAATTTATATAATTTAATATATTTGTAGAACACAACCAAAATAATGACGTAATAAATGTAACCTAAGGTATTTATTGTTGATACATGGATTCAATTCGTGAAGTTGCTCTAAGCAGTACACAAATTTATTCATATCTATTCTGGTATTTTATATACATTATAATTTAAAGTATCGCGTTATCTCAGCTGTAATCGTATTCAGGTATATCCAGAGACACCTAAAAATAATAGTAGATATCTGGTATCTAGGTGTGAATCAGGTATTCGGTACCTCTTTTCTAATTATGTGTTAATCGTGTAATACATCCCTAATATATAATATATATACCATAGATAATATTATATATATAGATATTATATAGTTATATATATTAGTTAAATATATATATATATATATATATATTACTATTAAATATATATATATATATATTATTATAATTATAGATATATATATATATTAGTATTATTATATATTATAACTATTAACTATAATAACTATTATATATTATATATATAAAATAAATATTATATATATATATATATAAAAATTATATATATATATATATCATATAATATATATATATATATATATATATTAATATATATATATATATATTATATTATTATATAATATTATATATTTAATATATAATATATATATTAATATATATATATATATATATATATATATAATATATATATATAAATATTAAATATATTATATATATATTATAATATATATACTATATATTAATATATGAATATATATATTATTATATATTAATTAAGATATATAAATATAACATATATACATATAATATATATAACATTATATAATATATATATATATAATATTAGTATTAATTATATATATATATATATATTAAATGGAAGGAAAAAAAAATACTATTAAATTTACTAAGAAAAATGTGAGTATTTGTTATCATATAGTAATTACTAAAATCTTTCCTAATACTAAATATATTACATGAAATTTTATCTTGATAAAAGGACTAACGAAAGAATCGAGCTTCTTTGTATGAATGAGCGTTTTTAGCAGGAGGCAAGGTTTTCAGTAAGCTTCATCTCCAATTAGTAATTTTTCAAGTAGCGTTTCAGATATGCTTAATGTTGAAAAGTATTTTCTACTTAAGCAGTAGACACGGGTATAAATAGTTGCCTAGGTATTTGCAACAAGAATAAATATTTGTGAAATTCTGACTCGACCAAAAACTAAAGTTGTTATAGCTAAATTTTTGGTTACCGATCCTCCCTTCCGGTATTCAATACATTTCACTCTTAATGAATTTAACACATATTATTTATATATGCATTTAATATATATAATATATATATCTAATATAAATATATATATATAAATATAAATTAAACTTAATAAATAAGAAATATATAAATAATAACATACTATTTATATAATAATATATATATTAATTTCAATAATTAATTCTAGAAAATGTATAATTAATATTTTATAATATAAATTTACATATTAATTAATTGTATTACTTAGTTAAAACAATTAATAATTATATTAATACTAACAAAGTTATATAATATATTAATATATATATATATATATATATATCCTATATATAATAAATAAATAATATAATAATAAATATATAATATATTTATAATAATTATATAAACAGTAGTCTTGGGATGGAAATAACTAATCTGAGAATTAAAAACAATATACTAATAAAATAAAAGAATATATAATTATATAAATATATATATATAATATATATATATAATATATATAATAGTATAGTGCATTCAAAGTTTTGAATAATACAATGGAAATAAAAGTGTAAAGTAGTAAAATTTAATATTATTAATAATAAATAAAAATATATATCTATCTAATATTTATATACTAAAACATAATATATATACATATGATAAATACTAATAACTTTTATACTATACGATATAAATATATTGAAGCAATATATAAACATACAAGTCACAAACAACATTCAATTATACAAAGCCAGACCACAGTTACCAATTAATTATAAATTATTAATATAAAGAAGTATAATCTTAACAATTTACCTCTTTATCTATCATTGTATTGAATAGAATATCAGACAAATCGCGAGCATCGTAAGTTGTGTATATCATCAGACAAAGATCTTCCGAGAAACAACAACTCCTATATATTACGACTCTGCTTCATATCCACCTCGCATAATCACGACCACCATGATCATAGATCACTAGCGATCCCAATCGTACACACATGATGTGTGTATAAAATTTTATAAAAAACTATCAAAGTTTTTAAAAAATAATACTTTTATTTTATTACTTATAATATAAATTAAAATATATCATTATATATTATATATATTAAAAACTAATATTTATATATTAATATTATTATATATATGAAGCCCGATAAATATAATCTTTTTCATATTATCGGAACTTCTTTCCTCTCTCTCTCTCTACAATGAGATAGGAAGTGTAACCTCTAATTTTAATAGAGAATATATATAATAATAAAAAAATTTATTTAAAAATATTTATTTATTTTATAATAAAAAAATAAAAATTAAACATATAAAAATAATAAAAAGATAAAAAAAAAAATAAATAATAAAATTTATAAACAAAACATATTCCTATTACTTATCTTTCAAACCAAGCACATTTTTATATAAGTAAATAAATATCATAGTAACTTAATTGTATAAAGTAAGTAATATATATATAAGGTCTAAAATATAAATATAAGCCATCCTAGCACCCTCTACTAAATATACCAAGCTAATGCACCGTTCTATTGTTATAATTATTAATTATGGAAAATATTCATAGAATTTATTAGTATTAGTATTATTGTTTTCTTAATATTTTAATTCAATATTAAAAAAAAATTCCATTCTCTATTTATATATTATTAAATCACTGCTTATTACATTATTATTATTATTATGTATTTCATTAACTTCTTTATATCTTTAATTTTATTTCTATTAAAATATTGGTTCGCATATAATAGTATTATCATTATGAAATTTAAGACATTGGTAATAAGATAGCCAAAGGAATTTCCAGTATTAGATATTTTATACTATAATTATTTAAATAATTAAATTAACTTAAAAAAAAAAATTCCTAAATTATTATATAAATTTATATATGTTTAATTCTGGAAATCTTTGTTGAATAAAGAACAAATCACTCAATATTGTTCTAATTAATTTCTTTTTGATAATCAAATTAAACGCATTTAATTAATTTATTTCCTAAGAAAAAAGAAATAAAACGACATTAATTTTGTAAAAAACATTTCTTTCTTGAGTTCGCGGGGAACTCTTCTTTATCTACTCTCCGGGTTTCGGGAAAATAGCCTCGTATTTTAAAGAAAAATCACATCTTATATATTAAACAACTCATTTTTTCGAGCTAAAATAGCCAATTACATTTATATAAAGGTCTATTATGGATGTGCTTTTGTATTAATTTTTTAAATAATATATTATTATGTAAACATTTTGTTTCATTATATTTATTACTCTTACGCTATATAAAAAGAATTTAGAAATTACTATCTCGATAACATTTATGAAATTAGAGTAGTTATCTCAGTTATTTTAAAATTTGAAAACTCGTCTTTTATAAGTCACCGAGCAACAGGCCCGGTATAAATTAATTCTTCGGGTGTTTAGGTTCACGTTTCGCCTTCTTATCTATATATATTATTATATATATTATAATTATATTATTAATTTAATAATATATATTTATTATATATATTATATTAATAATTTTATTAATTATTATTCTATATTATATATGTTATAATATATACATATATTTTATAGACAATTCACATATAACATTAAATACACATATATATTATATAACTTAACTATCCCTCTATTAATATTCAATTTACTATAAGAATATACAGAATATATACTGATATAACTACTTCAATACAATCATTGAATAATATAAAATAGAATGTTCTTCTTCTTCTTTTTCTTTCTTCTTCTTTCTTTCTTTCGTGTCTTCTTCTTCTTCTTACTTCTTTCTTCTTCTCTTCGTTATTCTTCTTCTTCTTCTTCTTGTTCTTCTTGTATCTTCATTCCTATCAATCTTCTTCTATTCTTTTTACTTCTTCTCTTCTGTTGCTTCTCCTTTCTCTTCTTTCTTCTCTTCTCTTCTTCTCTTCATTTTTCTTCTTTTATGTCTTCTTTCTTCTTCTTCTTCTTCTTCTCTTCTTCTATCTTCCTCTTACTTCTTCTTCTTTTTTCTTCTCTTCTCTTCTTATATTCATTTTCCTCTCTTATTCTTTCTTATGTAAAAAGTATAACAAAATTTATGTTCTTTAAATACCCATTTACCGTGAGCCAAATTTGGATTTAGAAGCAAGGAACGTCACAAGCTATGCCTCATGTGTGAGTGTGAGAGTAACCCCAGGAAATATCCAAGGATAACCATAAATTTAAACAGAAATATAGAAAAATAATATATTTACAAAAGAACTCTATGACCCCTTCCCTGCTTTTTTCACTCTAGTTTAAATATAGATATTTTCAATCAATGAAGCGGTGAATCAATTCTCTGTTTTACCCATGAGTTGTCGAAACATTCATAGGTATTCTAATTATACTACTAAGTTGGTAAAAGCCAATGGTCATTGGAAATAACATAACTATTGTGTTGGCTCAATGTTAAGTGCTCACTATACATAATTACTTTTTTTGAGGCAACTTTCAGGTGATGCGTCACGTACACTAACTGTACTGAGACAATCCTGAGTTTGTCTGTATAAAAGACTAAGCACATTTAAAGGAGAGATTCTCAGAGTCTGATCGTTAAAACTTTAAAATGAAATATACTAATTTTAAGCATCCTTCAAGGTAAACTATATCCTCATCAAAGCGATATCGAGATATCTACTAAATTACTCTCCAAAAGCGATAGTATTTTTTCTATCTCGATTTCATCGAAATATATGATGTGCACTCGTGATCTGGTATCAATTATGATACCATACGCCTAATTATATAACTCTAAAATACTATATATCTAAGTTAAGTCTCTTTCAGCATATGATCAAAGCTCTTTTTCACTAGATCTTTATTTTTATCAGGCTTATTGAGTCTTACAGTATAATACATATCTATTTTTATTAATATAATTATTATAAGTAATTGGTATTATCGAATCTTGGGAAAGAACCCTTATTTCGTAAAGCAACAGACACATTAACAATAATATAGATGAAGATGAAGATTATTATTATTAATTAATTTTAAATTCTTTGAAATATTATTAAATATAAAAGTAGAATTATTTCATTTTATATCTAATAGATTTGAATATTTCCCGAGGTTACAAAATCACAGTAAGACACTCTAAGATAATTTAAGCAAGTAGTGATATTTCATTATCTAATGATCTTAATTTATATTTATATAATAATATATTTTATAATTATATATTTATTATATAATTAATTTATCTGAATAGTGAGTGTATTATGGTAGTCTTAGTCTCATTAAATATAATTACTTAAAATTAATATTATCTTTTTATTGTGATGTATTCACTATAACTTGATTATATTATATCATGCTGATTGATTTTATTATTAATTATTTTCAATTATTATTATTATTTATTATTAAAGTATTATGTGGAGAAGCTCATATACAAGTAAAGTATTTTTTCTGTCTCGACTTTTAATTAAAATAGCATAAACCTGAGTCAGTATTTGACGTAAAAAAGTATATTCTACTTATTATGCAAACAATATTGACCTCTTCGGGAAACACGTTAGATTGTGAGAAACAGAGAAAATTACAATAAATTAAACCTCTAAGAGTATTAATACAAGACAATATTTGATAACAAAATTCTCTCTCATCATCTCTTCTTCTCTCTCCTCTCCTCTCTATCTCTCTCTCCTCTTTACTCTAAATCTGCAATTTTTTGTAGAGATGATCTCATGATCTCTCTCTCTCTCTCTATCTCATTCCCTCTCCCTCTAGGAGAAGATATAATTAATATATTTTAAAGTGATAATTATTTTAATTTAACTATGCAAACACATTTATTATACATATTCTAATTAAAAATTTAAAATTATATATGATTATTATATATATTTATTATCACCTAATATAATACTTATTATTATATATTTGTGACAATTCACACTACTATCATATATAGTAGCGTATTCTTTACTTGGGGTTGGTCATTATATTATCTATCATGCCTTATTCTTATCACTCACTCTCCACTCTCTCACTAAATATAGACTACTCTGTAATATGTTATAGAGTTATATTATATATATAAATATATATTAGTATATATACACTGTATATTATTATAGATGAAATATTTATATTATTATATATATTATACGTTCTTTTTGTATAAAAATTATTAACATTGTTGTTTATACAATCATTTAGTATTTATAATATTATAGTACTTATAGGCATTTATTGATATTATAATATATATAAATATATATATAATATCATCTAAATATATATATAAAGTAATAATTCCTTATACCTTAGTTAATATTATTATTGTATATAAATACTCCACTAATAATAAATTGCTGAAATATTTTCCAATTTTTCTACTATCACTATATAATATATCTATATATATAGCTACTCTATATATAATATAACGATATATATATATATAATATATATTACGGCTATATATATATATATATATATTATATATAATATATAATATATATAATATATATATTATAATGACAATTTACAAATATAGATAATGGAATCATTTTATCAAGCCTATATAATTATATACTAATAAACCTATATATTTTCACAAAATATTATATATACTATAAAAATTTTTTTTAATAATAGATATATATATTAATATAATAGCTAATAAGATCAAAGTTATATACGATAATTTTAAAGTAACTTCAATAATAGAATAAAATA